>JASDQU010372708.1:17293-39707 GCA_032191745.1 Picea mariana
GGTACATATTTGGGTCATCATAATCAAACATGTCCTTCAACAAGAAGAAGATAGAAATGAAGACCCAAATATGTACCAGGAGGTTTTTACACAAGATTGGGATCCATATCGTTTTAACCATTTTCATGATCAGCCTATTGAATAAAAGTTATTAGTGGGACCTGCCCACTATCATGTCTTACTGGCCAACAATGGTGTCAGTCAATTTCCATGGGTTCACGATACGAACTCCACTTTGTACAAATTCTTGTCGTTTATCTATCGCAAGAAATCTTGGAAACCCAGAGCACTTCTTTGGCTTTTGAAATGGTTTGACCCGCATTTCCAAGGTACCTCCAAATATGTGGAAATATTATTAGAATATTTTTCGGATGGCTCTTGCATGTTCTCTCCGCCAAGTATATAATAAATCTAAAAAGTAGATTTGATTCTTAGGGGAATGAGTTGAATGTCTTTTCAAAAAATGATTTATTTCTCAAAAAAATTACATATATAAGGAGAAGGGAGGTTCATAGCAAAGGGTCTCAATATTTAGTTAGTATGAGTCTTCTAAGCTACCTCTCTTTGAGCTTTGAGTCTTTCTTTTAAGTTGTTTTGATAAGCCTACGTGATTCTAGCTTGGCCAGCACGAACCTATGATAGTTGCATATGAATCCTATAAGTCTATTGGTGTAGTTCATTCAGAGTGTTGAGGGTGCCATGTGGTTTAAAGCTTCGAGTCCCTGAGAGTCGTTAGATCAGGAGATTTCATCCTAGCCATTCATCGACATGAGTCATTCAGAGTGTTTTAGTGTCGTTGAAGTATTTCAACCACGAACGATGAGAGTCATCAATCTAGGGAGTGTCATATCTAATCATAGTTGTTGGTTGGAGCATCGAGGAGTTGTCCAAAGATCTAATCCTGACCATTGGTTAGGGGTTAGTGTATCAAGTTGGAGATTTGGGTCAAAGTTAGTGAGGACCATAGATCATGCAAAGATCTAATATTGGTCGTTTAAAAAAGTAGGCACTCAGAGCAGTAGAGAGTGTGGAGTTTTTAGCCTCCAGAAAATTAAGGACCGTCGATTTGGTGGGTTCCAGATTGAGTGAGGACCGTTGATCCTCAAGGCCAATGGAAGTGTCGATGACCATCTGTTTTCAGACAGGGAATATCTGACCATTGAAAGTTCATAGCAAGTGGAAGGATGGGATAAGGCCCACATGTGTTGGTTGAGTTAATTTATGATCGTATTTCGACGATTGCATTTCAGAGTGAATTAAGTGCAGGTTTTGTGAAACCCTGATGGGGAAACTCTGATAACGCCTTTTGGGTGTATAGTGAGGTTCTCTCCTGAGGTCATATTCCCATCATGTTTGGGGAAAAGGGGCTAGCACATGTGGTTTAAATTAGAGGAGAAAGGGACTTATTACTAAGCGCCCAACAAGATTTCATTTGGTCCTGCAACGGAAATGAAAGGGCCTATGGGATCAAAGAGAGGGATCCAACAACTAATTCGAATCCTGAGAGAATATATTAGACCGGGAGGTTGTAGCACCAGCCAGGTGGGATGTGCCATTTTCATCAGGTGGTATAAGAGTGGAACCTATGTTTATAGACAGTAGGTAGAGAAGAATAATATCATAGTGATATTTTTTCTAGAGACAATAGGGAAAGGAAAGAGAAGACAAAGGAGGAGATCCATGTGTGAATATTGTTTGCAAGTGTGAAATAGATAGTAGTCAACCAGGTGGGACGAAAGGAGAGAGGAACTAGTTGCATTCTTGGAGTAGAAGCGATCTTATGGAGCTCTTGAAGTGAGAAGTTGGAGTGCAACAAACAGAGAAAGGAGTTCTTAGGAGGAGCGTGTGCATGGTGTGTGCCTACACTTATGAAGAGTGTAGAATATCAAAGAATATTCGAGCAGGTGAACACAGAAGTTAAGTAAGAAGTGAAGGAGAAGTTAAGTAGAGGTTTATTGTATCTCACAATGAGTAAGTGGAAGCTCACAGAGTTTCCAAGAGGTCAAGAAGAGAAGAAAATGGCTATTGAAGGCCATAGAGAAGGTCTAAGAGGAGACCACAAGAAGACGAACAGAGAGGAGATGCATAAAGAGCTCAAGGAGACTAGAGAGGAGCTAAACAAATTGATGTTGCAATGGTAGACAATGCAGCAAGGAGATATAAAAATATGGAGGTATGAGTGGCCCATGAAGAAGAAGGTGAAGTGGCCTATCTAGTAATTGATTCCCATGAGGAAAAAGAAGGTGTTGAGGAGGTGGTTGAGGAAAGTGGAAAACATCAGGGACTTAGACAAGAAGATTATTTACATCTATAAACAAGAATATGGAGAAAACCTATATGGAGATGTGAAGGAAGAGATATCAACTGAAGATTTGATTGATTTCTAGGAGGGAAATAAAAAAATATCAGTCGAGGATCTCAAGGATTTCCAGGAGGGAATAAAGGAAAAGTCAGGTTGCTGAAAAGGAAAGGAGAAAATGAGATTGTCTAAGAGTCTCAGGAACTCAGGAGAGAGTTTAGATCAACAAGGAGCGCTGACAGAGAAGGAGGAAGAATAAGATCATCAACATTGCATTATGACGGTAGGAGGGACCAATATATTCATGTTAAGAGCCCCGGTAGAGGCCAATGCATGTTATTTCACATGAGGAAGTGATGTAGGAGGCATCGAGGGGAGAGGCCATAGGGACAAATGTTTTAAAAACTAACAATTTATGTGTAACTAAAGGTGCAGAAGAAGGAGGAAAAGCAACACAGACTATCAATGAGGAGGAGAAGGAGGAGACACTGAAATATGCTCAATAGATGAAAGAGGAGGGAAAAGGAGAGACATCTTCCCAAAGTTTGAAGGGGAGAAAATACCATAATGATGTTTTGATGGTAGGGGAGATCAGAGTATCTCTTGGAAAGGGCCTAGAAGAAAAGTACAATGAAGGTGTTTCTTGTAAAGAGGTTGATAGACATCCCACAAAACCTTTCATTTCAGAAAATAAGAGGAGGAGAAAAGAAGAGCATTTAGTGGAATTTCTCGTGAATTGGAACAAGGGAGAAGAACATAGGGTAACTGCAGAATTGAAAATTGTAGCAGAAGAGTGAGTAGACAACATGGACTTTGTTGATCCGTATGAAGAATTGGAATCCCTGGGAGAAAGAGTAATAACTCAAAGGAGGCTCATCCAACAAGTCAAGTTGGAGGTCGATAAGAAGAGGAAATGGAGTAGCAACAGAGCATACTGCATGAGAGGAGTCAGCCCATGGACAAGATGGAAAATGAGATAGAATATATAAGGAGGTTGATGTTGAAGACAACAAAGGAGAGAGTCAACAATAGATGGAGGATGAGAAGAGGAGACTGCAGTGGAAAGATAAATGGAGCCATGCAACATAATATTTGGAAGCCATGAGGAGAATCTGCAGCATCATCGCAACAACAACAACAACAACATAAAGGAAGAGGAGAAGATGAGTAGCTCCATGGTGAAGTTTGGGACCAAGGAGGATCTCAACAGAAGTAGCAGAGGACCCATGAGTAGGAGCTCATGATTTTATCAACAAAGAAGTATGATGCAGGAGCATCAGTAGCCACAGTAGTAGCTAGTGCAGCAACACACATGGATGGATAATATCCCAAGGAGAGAGAGGGCGCTAACCTTCTCATTTTGATTTAAATCCCTTATTTAATGTAATTAAGTGACCAGAGGCTTGAAAATATAAGGAGCCATGTATTTGTACAAGTTGCATGTGATCTCCTTTAATGGACGTAATAGATCGTATATCTTAGAGAGATCCAATGAGATATGGAGTTGATGTAAATTAATTGTAATTGAATGCAATTAGGTGGAGGAAGGCTCGAGAATACATTCTTTTGTATGACGATCAATGTATTGAGAATGATAAGGAAGAGAATTATTCTCTAGAGAGATAGATTAGGAGAATTATGGAGAGGAGGAGGAGAAGTGAGACTTTGTTGGAGTGTGCAAGAGAACTTATTTCAAGTTCCAAGCTCAAGAAGGATAGCATTTTGAAGAACACAATAGAGGTATAAAGGAGTGTATAGAGAAAGAGATTTGATGCAAGGTTTGTGGGGTCTGGACCTTCTATAGCACCTTTGATCTAGTGGGTTCCATAATAGAAAAGACTGTCAATCTAGTGGGTTGAATAATAGCAAGGACTATCGATCTAGTGGGTTCCATATTGAGGCAGGACAGTCGATCCTCAAATCCAAGGGAAGTACGGAAAACCATCATATTTTGTACAGAGAATATATGACCGTTGCAAGGTCATAGAAAGTGGAAGGACGAGATAAGACCCGTAGTTGTCGATTGAGTTACTTTATGACCGGATTTATTGGGTTGCATTTTAGAGTGAATTAAGTGTGTGTTTTTTCAAACGCCGACGGGGAAACTCAGATAACTGTTTTGGGGTTAAGACTGCGGTTCTATCCCAGGTCATATTCCCATCCTATTTGGGGTAAAGGGGCTAATGCTTGTGGTTTAGATTAGAGGAGAAATGGGCTTAGTATTAATTGCCCAATGGGATTTTGTTTGGGCCTACAATATAAATGAAAGGGTTTGTGTTCTCAAAGAGAGGGCTCTAGCAGGGCTCTGAGAGATAATTCAGATCCTCATAGAAGATCCTAGATCGGGAGATCGCAGGACCAGCTAGGTGGGCAGTCACGTTTTCATCCATACGAGACCCATGTGTAAATGGAATCGTGGCATCGAAGGATTTGGTCGTATCTTTCAAAACCCTGATATGTCTCAAAAAGGGATTAATGCATCATAAATAACCTATAAACCTACCTTACGCCTAGATGAAAAGGTATATAACCTTTTATAACACATTGGGTTATGTTATTACTCCATAGAATGACCTATGTTAATGTTTAACGTTACGAAGGGAGGAAAGATATTACCTTTAGGATTTTAAAATATTTGATTAGGAGAGCGAGGGTGCATATCTTATCCAAGGAAAATGTTACATTGATTGAAAAGTAAAACATACAAGGGGGTCAAATTATAATAGTAGACAACTCAAAACCCTCAGGGTTAATTTATGAAGTTCTTACAATACTTGTAGTAGATCGACTTTAATGGTAACAAGTTTCCCTATGGGGGAATTCTTTTTCAAGAAAACTATAATTGTCCTGAATCATTTTTAATGTTAAAATTTACAATATTTCCATGTTTATATAAGCATGTTTAATATGATAATCGTAATCATATAGTTTATTATATTGATTTTTTCGTTGATATATATATGTAGGATATGAGGTATTTTACATATGGTATTAGAGAACATGTTGACAACACTAGACCTTTATGGGAATCATAAGAGCTCTAAATAAGAACTATGTTGTGATTTTTACTCTTCTAATGAAAGAAACAATTGTTAATTATTAAGTGGTAGCGTAATATTCCATCTGAATAGACATGTCTACCTAGAATAGAGAAGAAAATAACCATGAAGGAAATGTCAACTAGTAGAATCTTGAACAAAAAAGTTAGAGTAGTTCAACCATGCAAGTGTTGGAAACAATGAGAACTCCCATAGTGGAACTTTAGACTTTCAAGGCTGATCTTCAAAAAAATAAGAGAACACAAGAATAACAACAAGCATTGAATGAGATATTGTTGCGAAATATAGCCGAGAAAAGTAAATCAAAGAAAACAAATTTGAACAAAGGAAAGAATAAATTATTTTATGAACTTATATATTATAGGAAGAGTAGCAACTTAAGTCCTCATAGATTTTGACCTCAAGAAACAAAGTGCTAGGGTGTAGGCACTTCTAGGGCCTAGCGCCTTTCTCTCCTTATCCTTTTTATGGAGTAAAAACTTATGCAATATTAACCAAATGAAACCTCTAGAGAGATATCACTTTAGGGCTCTACGGTTTCACTAGTTACTAAATCAATTTAGTGAAATCTTGGAAAATACAAAATTAAGAAAGTAGCATCTTAAGTTTCTTACTTCAAGCATTAAATACTCCATGCAATTTCATAATCTTGTATGAGAAAATAAAACCATGCAATAAACCATTCAATAGATGACAAAATGCAAATTCTACTTACTTGAACCAAGAATAATCATGAATATACCATGCAACATCACCATAAAAATACAAAAAATTATCCAAGTTGTAAAGATAAACCTTAAATAAGAGTGGTGCCTCCTTATTTCAGCCAATAACCCAAGAGGGGAGCAAATTTCAGTCCTCCTTGTCTCCAAGGACAACTTGTGATGAAAATGAATGACATTTTTTGTTTATTTATACCAAATTTACCCTAAAATTAATTTTAGTTCATAATTACAAGGCTGACCTCATCAATTTTCCCTAATTAACAAAATTAAACAAAATTACATGAATCAACCCTAGTAGGGTGACGTCATGCCCTTTCTAGGTTGACGTTGAGCTCAATTGGGGGACATTCAGCCTTGAAAAATGGAACGTTGGCCCCTCCAAGGCCTAATCACACCATTGACAGTCAAACATTGTGCCAAGCATCCTTCTTTCACCAGAAAATCACCTCCATGAAACCCCATCCCCCAAATGATGATGTCATGGGATAGGTTGGTGGTCTCTAGGCTTTCCAAGGCCATTGTCCAAGGGGTGAAACTCATCCATCTACGCATGCTAGAGTGCCTCCAAAGGAAACACCCTTCCTTCATCCAGTGCAAATATTCAATCTCTTCTTACCCCTCGTTGGGGTTTCAATATCCATCTATCGGATTTGAGCTTCGTGAAGGTCCGAGCTAATCATTCTCTCATGTTTTACCTGTCAAAAAGATCATGTCATGTAAATCACATCTAATAATTAAATTACTCAAACATGTGCATCAAACCCCCTTTAACCCTAAACAAATTCTCAAAGATGTTATGCAATTTGAAAAGTTAGTTTTGGAGAGGGTCTGAGGGTGTCCTATTGGGCTAACCTCTCTTAAGTTTGGGGTGTTTCCTAGGTGGAGTCTAGTCCAATTCATGTAAGTGTATGTGGTGGCATGGGGTAAATATTTGGGTATGGGGTACATGTGATAACATAGAAATGTAGGGTATTATCGATGGGTGCCTTTGTGGAGGGAGAGTTGAACCTTGGCATGAATGAAATTGTTTCCCAGCCCATTCATTTCCTTTTACTCTTCTCTTTATTTATTTTGATATTTTTCTCTCATGCTTCAAGGAAATAGTTGAGGGCCACTATACTGGCTTGATGACCAGAGGTGACAGTAGCATCCACAAACATTTCACGGAAATGAGAAGGGTGGCTCGTGATGAGACCCCTTTTCTCTTGGCTATGACACGAAGAGCCACTACCGTGGTATGGTGACTAGATATGTGTAAGTGTCATGTAATTCTCAACCGAGAATAACAGAACATGTAATTCTCTTTTAATGTAATAATTATATAGATAAATATGTATTATTATATTTACAACATTTAAAAGGGGATATATGTCTTCTGTTTTTTTTTAACAAATTTTAAAAAATAAATAGTTATTAATTTGACATGAATATTTTAAATAATTTTTTTAATATTTTTTTCATGTTATTTTAAATAATTTTTTTTCATGTTATTACTTTTTATTTCTAATTTTGTTTCTTAAATATTAATTTTTAATCCTAAGCTTTAATTTAAGATTATATTATTCATCTGATTATTTTATTTTCATTTAATTGGTAAAACCATAAAATTTAAAATATTATTTTAAAATATTTTTTATCTTTACTTAACTTCAATATATATTTCAAAGATATATATATTTTAAAGATAAATGGTTTTCTATATCTCTAAGTGTAGTTTTTGATACGTCTTTTTTTATATGTCCATAGCACATACTTTTTTAATATGTGATATATGTTAATGGTGAGCTACGCGCAGATCCACGCAATATTCAAAATACCAAGAATTCCGAATGATAATGTAGGGTAAAGGATCACGCAGCTCAAATATTGGCATGAATTTTCTTAATAGGAGCTTGCTGATTTGGCAAGGGAAGTGCTAGAAATGGATGATCTGCGGCTATTGGCATGAATTTTCTTAATGGGAACCTGTCAATTTGGCAATGGAAGTGCCAGATATGGATGATCTGCCGCTGGGGCTACGGCACCTGCAGGACTTTATGGTTTTTGTCTTAGCCAAGTGGATGGGACTTTATGGTTTTGGTCTTAGCCAAGTGTATGGCTGTATCATGCGGGAATTGTGATATCATAGTTTTATGAGGGCTTGTGTTGTTCAAAACATGTCAATGAATTTCCTCATGCGGTCACATGCACATGCGTGTAGTTATTTATAAACGCCTCATGTAACTATGTGATCTATACATGATCAATAGATGTTATATATGCAAGCATACCTATAGAGGTGTGAGTACAATGTGAGTGAAAGAGTGTGTAAGGAGCTCGACAGAGCTGAGTGTGTGACGAGAGGATGATTGTATGCCTATGAAGGCTATTGTAATTTTCCCTTGAATAATAAGAAAACCAATAATCATTGCCCGTGGTTTTTTACATCATTGTGTTTCCACATAAATCACTGTGTCAAATTGTAAGATTGTTGTGCTTTGTTTAATGCATGTTTGATCTTACTCGTTTATGCTATGGTTTTATAACATGTTTTGCTTCCACTGCCTAACAAGTGGTATTAGATCTTAGAGTTTAAGGAGCATAGAGCGAAGGAGAAGTTCCAATAAGGAAACCTCAATAGTAGAAGCAATGGTGGTCAGAGGTCGATCTACAGAAGGAGGGCAAGATCAGAAAGGTACAACAAGGTCCAAGTCAAAAGACAGTAAGGGTAAGGAAAAATGTTGGTTTTGTGGCAAATCTGGGCATCTAAAAAATGATTGTTGGAAAAGACAACATGCATCCAAAGAGGACTCCACAAAATAAGCAAATTCAGCTACATGTATGGTTGATTAAGTTTTGTTCGTATGTTGTTTCTCTCCATCTGTGTTCACATAGAAGGTACAGGGCGATGATGATTGAGTCAACATGAAATAAATAAAAAAATTGTATTTACTTTGGAGTTGTAGAAATTATTGATTGCATGTAAATGGGCATATGTCTGTAAGACTTGGATAAGCATGTGTACCTCTAGTTTATCACGTCACCTATGAAAAGTCTAAACATAGATTTAGGTAGATTGAATATGTGTGGGGGGCATGTATGTTGAATTAGCCTTAACTCGGTGAAAGTGTTAATGAGTTAAATATGTTTTTAGGTCAAAGAAGGTGGTTTTTTGGGTCCATGTGTTTTGGGTATCTCATGGTATTGTGTTCATCGATTGCATGTAATGAATCTTATAAAAGGTTTGGTGAAATCCATTGTAAATGGGCCTGGAAACAGGCAGTGAAGGCTTACTTGGCCAGTGTGTCCGGATTTGGTCAAAGTTGTTCGAATGCGAAGTTAGAGGTGGAGCAGTGTGTCCAGTTTAGAAAGGTGGGTCTCTAGAAATGTTGACGTGTTGGTAGGTCAATCAAGTGTTTGAGAATATATGGTGCTATCCAGTAACTCTCTCACCATCGATTGCAAAAGACAGGATGACTCTGGAAGAGGTATGAACAGGCCATCTGGTAATTACTCAAATGTGAAATTATTTTTTTGTGATGCTTATGGTTTTTTATTAGTAGTATATGATAGGACCTAGATCAAATAGGTAGATCTTTGATATGGTGATGATGTTAAGGGGTGCCGACCATGGGATCCTACTACCCACAAAATAATCATGGACAAAGATTCAATGTTTGATGAGTCTCTTTTTATAAAATCAAACATAGTAAAATATGAAAGGTTCAAAGCATGGCTGGTAGCATAAATGTAATTGGAAGGTATTGATTTCCATGAAAGTTTCTCACTCATTGTTAAAATCTTGTTTCTATTCATGTTGTGTGAGCACTGGTTGTGATAGTACAACTAGATGTTAAAACTATTTTATATGGATTTTTTTGAATAAGGGGATGTATATGGAACAACCAGAACCGTTAATTCAGAATCACAACAGAATATTTGTTTGGAAACTCAAAAATCATTGTATGGCCTCAATCATGCTAGGAAAATGGTACAAGATGTTTGATTCCTTCATGGTGAGCCAAATTTTACAAGAAGTGAGTATAACCATTTTGTTTATGGTATATTCATTATCTTGGTGTTATATGTTATTAGTTTTGCAAGCACAAGCATGGTTGAGGTCAACAGGTTGTCTGAGTTGGTTAGGACGTTTTTTATGAAGGATCTGGGAGCAACAAAATAAATCTTGGGAATGGAAATACACAGAGACACGAAATATGGTAAGATCGGTTATCACAACAAAAGTATGTGGTGAAGATACTCAAGAAATTTAGTATGAATAATGTGAAACTAGTAAAAATTCTTTGGCTTTCCATTGTAAGTTCTCTTCAGGTTTATGTCATAATTGATGATGAAGAAAATGGTTATATGTCTTGAGTATTATATTCTAGTAGGAATTTTGATGATTGCAATGGGAAATGGTTATCATTTCACATGCATTTGGTGTTGTGAGTAGACACATGGAAAAACCAGGTCATGAGCATGGAAATGGGTGCTTCAAACACGAAAGCACAAATATCACCTACAATGGTTGCAGTGATATAGTTTGTGGTTATGATTCATGAGATTTGGAAAAGTGCATGAGTTTATTAGATAGGTTAGTGATGGAGAGAAAATGGTCCATTCTGGAGTGAATCATGTAGACATGTTCATGTAATGGTATTGTTAGAGAAGTTGCGGAGCTGTGATGGTGTTTGGTTTCTCTTGCAGAAAAGGTGATGGATGAATTAATTAAGGGCATGATATATAAGGTAAATTGTTGTCAAGGTGGATATTGTTGGAAACATGCCAATGAATTTCCTCATGCAGTCACATGCACGTGCGCATCTATGTTAATGCGGATGCATGCAATCTATTTATGAATTGCTCACGTAACTATGTGATCTATTCATGATCAGTTTGTGTAACTGAGTGATAGATGTTATATATGCAAGCATACCCATAGAGGTGTGAGTAAAATGTGAGTCCAAGCGTGTCCAATGAGTCAGGCAGAACTGAGAGTGTGAGGAGAGGATGATTGTGTTCCTATGAAGGCTATTGTAATTCTCCCTTGAATAATAAAAAAACCGATAATCATTGCTCTTGGTTTTTTCCCTCATTGGGTTTCCACATAAATCATTCTGTCAAGTGTATGATTGATGTGCTTGGTTTAATGTGTATTTATTCTTTCTTATTTTATGTTATGTTATATGCTATGTTTTTCTTTTGTTGCCTAACATGTATTAAGGGATCAACAACACAAGGGCACATTTGTTTGGCCCTCTGAAGTTTCATTTGAATATCAAGTGGTTGGTTTTGGTTTTGAGGTTGGGATTCACTCTACTACTGATAAAAGAGGTTAAATATCATTTATCTTTTCATATCTACATCCACAACAAGATCCCACTTTAGCTTACATCAAGAGTTTGTTAGGGACTTTTGGTATGGCTCTCACTTTTGTTGATGTTGGTGCTCCCTCGATTTCACAATATTATTTGTTGTGGAAGGTTTTATTGAGATGAGAGTGAAGTTTTTATTCCTTTATATGTGCCAACCCTACCTCTCGTCAAACCCATCGACACTAGTGCTCCCTTGACTTCCCACTATTATTCGTCGTCGAAGGTTTTCTTTGGTTGAGAGCGAAGTGTTGGTGCTCCCTTGATTTCCCACTATTATTCATGGTGGAAGGTTTTCTTCGGCTGAGAGGGAAGTTTTTCTTCCTTGATCTGTGGTAACCCTACCTGCTCTCAGACGTGTCCATCCTTTGTTGCAACCATCTCCATAAAAAACAATAGATCTTGATGGTTGTATAGAAAGCGTGCATACCTGATTCATGCACAGTCTATTTACGTACTGTATTTAATGCCCATGATGGCATGTCTCTTCTCTTGATATTCGTGAGACAATGTATAGAAAAATATCTCTGTCGTTTCTACAGAATGACGGTTTTTATTTATAACATTGGACATTATCAATGGCAAAGAGCCAGATTAAGATAACTTGAATGGCCCCGGGAAAATCTTTCCACGGTTTCCAAAGCTCGTCTAATTTTTTTTTAATGCTTCCTGGTCATTAGTCTCGAGGGGACCGTGCTTGATAGGGTCCAACTTATCGACTACTCTAGAGATGAGAAGAGAAAATCTTCTACTTTTGGCCAAGCATCACCTCGCTGCTAGAGAGACTATCCCGCTCGCTCGAAAGTGATGAGTTCACCTCACCATATATCAAGCTGTGGGTTTCCTCCAACCTAATTATCCATGGTATGGGGGAATTAATTGCTGAGGGATCTTTGTCAAGATTAGGGTAATATCAGAACGGTTTCAAGCTCGCTCCAACCTAATTATCCATGGTATGGGGGACTTTATTTCTGAGGGATCTTTGTCAAGATTAGAGTAATATCAGAAAGGTTTCAAGCTCGCTACGTGCAGGGTTTACTCCAACCCACTTATCCATGGTATGGGGGAATTTATTGATGAGAGATCTTTGTTAGGATTACGGTCCATGGTATGGGGGACTTTATTGATGAGGGATCTTTGTCAGGATTAGGGTAATTTCAGACCGGTATGTGGAACCTCTTCATGTCTATACGCGTTCAAGTGTACTTTGTGTCAGACATATAGCTTTATTGATGGCAAACAACCATAGATAGTTTCATCCTCTCACTTTTCTGAAGTCTCCAAATGCTAACCTAAGTTGGATCTCTCGTTCTTTTTTGCATATCTAGAGGATGTGGGTTTTCGATTTGTAGCATCTCGGGTTAGTTTGGAACATTTACAGGGAGGCCATGATGTTAGATGTTAGTGATGCACGGCATGATAGGAAAAATAAACCAAGGGTTATCAAGAATTGCACTGGGGAGTTAGCATTAGTAGTGGAGGAGGACAAAGCACTAGACCAAATTGGGGATTTTTGTGGGTGTACTTCCGTTAGTAAATTCCTTCTTAGGGTAGTGGAGATTTGGTCTTGCTTGTATTATGGTGGCTCACCTTTTATATAGAGTTTGGTTCAGTGTTGTTTTTATCTAGAAGGATGATGTTGTTTCATTTTTAAAGGATATATGGATTATAGACAGGTCATACATATCCATAAAATCTTGGAACCACCTCTTTGATGACAAGAATGAATTAATGGCAGACACTCCAAATTGGATTAAACTTATAGGATTCCTTATGGAATTTTGGAAAAAACAAACTCTACCATCCATAGGTAACTAGATTAGTAAGTGTTAGCAACAATTGTGGTATTGGGGAGCAAAGGTATGTAGGTCTACAGGACTGCGCGATAAGTGCCCAAGCGCAACATACAAAAGAAATCTGCTTGGGGCCCGAGTCAAGCAAGCGAGCCTGATCATGGACATGAGAAGTGGCGAAAGCTCCACGGGAGGGTTTCAGTGGAAATCGCGAGTCTGGACGGTGCGTGTTCGTTGACATCGCAAACCGCAAAACCCCGATGGAGAGTATGGTCGAGGACATGTGGTAGTGGTCACTTGTACCAGGGTCTAGTCGAAGGGCTAGCACAGAAGGTGCATCGGGGATCGGGGAGTCATGAGTCCCGTGGACACAAACATCGTGTCATCACGAACACCGAAACTCCGATGGGGGCTTTGGCTACGATCACGCGGAGACAGGTCATATGGATCGTGGTTTAGCCGGTAGGGGCTAGCTCCTAGGAGAAGGAGCTCATCGCACATCGGAATATCGGAGATCCCAGAGGCAAGGAGCTCGTGCATATCGAAATCGTGAAGCCCGAATCGCCGAAATCCCAAAGCCTCATCACATAAATTCATTACCTATCCCTTGCCGCCACGTCCTATCCCCGTGTCATGCCAACCGCATTTTCTTCCCGGCCTCTGTGTTCCTTCCACCTGGCTTGTACACTTTGAAGCCCACGAATTCTTCCACTTGTGTTTGCCCTATCGTTCTCCCTCCACCACATCCATCCGCATGGCCTCTCCTCACCCCATCTCCACACCAAGCGTGTCTAGCTACCCCTGCCTGGTCACCGTCCGTTCACCACTTCGTGTCAAGTCCTCCAGTCATCATGACGACCTCCACGTCCACCCGCTAGTCTTACCATGATTTCTCCAAACAGATCCAAATGGTAAATTGAGAAGGCCTCCATGTCCTGTAGATACAGAGTAGACTGGGGCCTTTCCCGATCTCAATGAAATAGTTATTGCGGCAGCTGATGGTGGTTGGACATCGTTTCCTCCATAAATGAAAAGTCCAGAAAATGACTGTAAGCTTGTCAATTCATTCACAGGTCCTTTGGAGCGTGATTGCGTCTGACTGAAGTTCACGACTGTCCAGAGACTACAGATGTAGTAAACATGCAGACGCAGTGTCTTCAATGCGATGTCTCGAATTGGATTCTATGGTTTTGTCCCAAGTATATGTAGGTGTTTTCGCCATTTTTGTAAGCATCGATGGTTGAGCAGAGCTTCCGGTTGTAAAGTTTTAAGAAAGCACTGTTAATCTGATTATGTATGGACTTTTGAGACTTCTTGCCTTATGAATGCCAGTTTCTTTCATGCCTTTATTTACACGGTGTTAGAGCAACTCAGAATTGGAGGATCCAGTCAGGCTGTAGCTATTATAGGATGATGTTGTAATGGATCACTGTAATATTTGCGCTATCTCTAATCGGTTATTGTGATTTCCCAGCACTTAGCGACTTGGAATTGGCAGATCCAGTCAAGTCCCCTTTCAGTTTCTTGAGACTCTGAACCAAGAGGATCTTGCATTCAGAGTCTTTCTTCTACAAACCGCTGTAAGCCTGTTGCCCAAAGCCATTTGTTCACCCTTCTTATCAAGTCTTCCAACTATTAACCCTTAATTAACTCGCTGGCTGAGGTTAGGATTCCAGACCTCCTTTGTTCTCTACGTATTAGATCCAGTCCCTGAGTTAGAGTGATACCTCCTTGAGCCATTATCTCCATTTGATCACCCCTTATAAACAAATCGTGACATAAAACTGATGGGTGTCGGCCTCTGCTCCTGCAAGCAATCTAGGAGTGACTTCCGACGCTAACATTTCTGGCGCCTTTGTCGGGGACGAAATTGAAGATTTTCCCTGGGTAGAACGACATTGAGCCTCTGAATCCGAAGGTGCATCGAATTATCGGAGCCTTTCAAGATTGCTAATTTGCACCTTGCGACTCCATTGTGAAGACTCCGCTGGGGAGAACCTGCTCTGTTAATTGTGGCTTTCAGAGGCAGGCATACGTGTTCTCATCCACAGCTGCCTCAAGCTATGCCTGAAACAGATCCAGAGGCGGTGCTCAGAAAGGGAAAGGCCTCTGATGAAGAAGCATTCATCACCGAACTAGGTAATCCACCATATCCTTCTGTTGGAGATCCTTTTTCTCCTCCTCGGTTATTTGACAGGCCTGTCTCTGTAGTTTCCCGTTTCCTAAATTTTGGGAGTGTTCCTGTTGATTTTTCCTCTTCTGGTCTCGGACCAAAGGGACAAGACTTTGTCACTCCCCTCTCCCCTGAAGCTTTACTATGGCGTAGACCCAGGACCGCAGAAGATTTCCCCACTCCTGCACAAGGAGGAGCACCTGTTGATCGGATTTCGGTAGCCTGTTCCTTGAATCACCTCTTGTTTCCCACCCCACTCCGACATTTATTCTCGGTAGCCCCTTCACGAACTCCTTCCCCTACAAATTCTCCTCCACCTAATATTCCTATGGTCAGTGCTAATCCCCCTCTGAATAGAATGGATGCCATAGTTGTTGCTAGGTATGCTCCTTTGATCTTACCTCAGCCCATGAACCCTTTCCCTGCTGAAGATTACTTGAAATATATGCCCAAGTTCACCGGGGAAGGGGACATAACTGCGGAGGAACACCTGGCTGCTTTCTACAGTTATGCAGACAACCTGAAAAATGGAAATGAAGATGTCTGGATGAGGGTTTTTGTCCAGAGCCTGGATGGTGAGGTAAGGAAATGGTTTAGAGGATTAGCTCCAGGATCTATTGCTGGAATTGAAGCCCTGGATAACGCTTTCCTGAGGCAGTGGGGAGATAAGAAGGATTTCATGTATTATATGACCGAGTTCGGGTCTTTGAAGAAGATGGAAGGAGAGTTTGTCTCTAACTTCTCCAAAAGATTCAATAAGATGTACAATAAGATTCCTGATGAAATAAAGCCATCAGAAGCCTCGGCCAAAATGTCCTATGCCAGTGTGTTTGGCCCCAATTTCTGTCTTTTATTGAGAGAAAGAAGAGTCGCTTCCTTAGCTCAAATGCAAGACGCAGCCATAGAAGTGGAATCCAATGTATTAGCAGCCGATAGATTGAGGAATGAGGCTGACGCGGGCCAGAAGAAAGGGAAAATCCAAAACCTCAACTTCTGGCCCATCGGTGCCCCACCTTCAAGTAGACGAACTAACCAAGATGGTGAAGTCTCTATCTGCAGAGATGGAAAAGATGAAGGTAGAGAGGAGGCAAGCATACAAGGGCCCTCAAAGCGCCGAAAACAAAGGAGGTTTTGAGAGGCCAAACAATATCACCTCCCTGATGATGCAAAGAGATAGAGATGACCAGAAAATTTAGATCCCTTTTCATAACAATTTTGTGGTTGAGGGAGAAGACGGGGGAATAGATGAACTTGAGCCTGAAATCCATTGCTTTGGAGATACTCCTCCTTTTCCTCATCTCACTCAATCAGCATACGAGGAGTCTCTCATGGACAGTCAATGAAATGAATTGAGCAAGGGAGAAAAGGCTGGCGGCGGTCAAGGCAGGTACAACCTGAGGTCCAGCAAAAGGACAGCGACACCTGATATTCCTGAGTCCATTAAAGCAGAGAAGCCTGCTAGTAAAGTAGTAGATGGTCACAGATGCAAGAAGGCACAACCCCTCTCTCCCATTGTCCATAATCATGTTCCTGAAATAAAACAAATTCCAAAGCCTACATCTTCTTTTAGATTCGAGCATGAGATCCAAAAGATCAGAATCCCTGTGCCCCTCACTGAGTTGATTAAACATGATGAATTCAAAAAATGCTTCTCTGAGCTTTTACAGTCTGAAGCCTCAAGCCTTCCTACAGACTCTATAAACCTCCAAGACGAAAAGCCAGCTGTCGTCCTAGGTCCCATGGTAGAAGACAGAGATGACTCATCCCCTCCCTTCTACACCTCCTTGAACATACATGACAAGGTGCTGCACAACTGCTTGGTGGATTCAGGGGATTCTCACAACCTCATGCCCAAAACTGTCATGGAAGAGTTAGGACTTGAAGTCACCCGAGCCTATCATGACCTCTATTCTTTTGACTCTAGAAGAGTACAGTGTCTTGGAGTTATTAAAGACCTGGTGGTGACCTTGTTTCAACTGCCCATGAAAAGTGTGGTCATGGATATCGTAGTAGCCGATGTCCCCCCCAAGTTCGGTATGATATTGTCAAGATCTCGAATAAAAAGACTGGGGGGAACCTTGCAGATGGACCTCACATATGCTACTATCCCAGTGTTTGGAGGAGAGCATAGAAGACTATACAGAGAAGCCCAATTGGCCTATATAATCAGTGACGAGACCAACCCTACCAACCATCCCATTTACGCCTTAGACACTGATTTAGGTTCCAGTGTGCTTCAACTCACTCATGCCCCCGAACCTCCCCTCAAACTCAGAAAGCAACCCGTTGTTTCCCCTGAAGTTCCTCTCTCCATCACTCCAATCTGGAAAATGTTTTTTGATGGAGCCTGTTCCCGAGAAGGCGTTGGAGCTGGGGTGGTTTTTGTGTCACCTGCTCAGGAGACCATATCTCTGTCATACAAATTAGAATTCGAGGCTACCAACAATGTGGCAGAGTATGAGGCTCTTGTTCAGGGATTACGAGCTGCGAGGGAAATGGGAATACAGGAGGTAGCAATGTTCGGAGATGCAGAGTTGGTGGTCCAGCAGATCAGAAACACTTATCAGGCTAAGCATCCTCGACTCAGAAGCTACAGAAATGAGGTGTGGGACCTAGTTGACAGTTTCTTCTCAACATTCAACATTTCTTTCATCCCAAGAGAGAAGAACACAATGGCAGATTCCTTGGCTACATCGGCTAGCATTTTCAAATTACCCTTGCCGCCCAAATTCAAATATGATGTAGAGGTAAAATACAGGCCCTCCATACCTGACACCGTCAAGCATTGGAAGGTATTCGAGGATGATCTCGAGGTCAAGAGGTTCTTGGAGTCTGTCGAAGAATTTTTAGAAATTCACATAGACCAAGACATTGTCTCAGAGGAAGAGCTCGATGGGGGTAATTTTCTGAATAAGATTGCAGGGCGTGACATTGACTGCCTAGCAACCATATTCCCAGAGGACTGGTTCCTTTGGAAAGGATTTTTGATAGAAACGATGTGTCGGTAAAAGGAGAAGTCTCGGAAGAGAACGCTGGTACTAGTCAGTGCAACATTGGAACCGAGAGTGAGCCCAAGTATGTCAAATTGTCAAGAAGTCTGACAAAGGAGCAGAGGTCCGAATACATTGGACTTTTGAAGGAATTCGCTGATGTGTTTGCCTGGACCTATGAAGACCTCAAAACCTATGACACCTCTGTCATCGAGCATAAAATTCCATTAAAGGAGGAGGCAAAGCCGTTCAGGCAGAAGCTGAGACAGATCAATCCCATGCTGCTACCTATCATGGAGAGGGAAGTGAAGAAGCTGCTTCAAGCTCAGATCATCATTCCACTGAGATATTCAGAATGGGTAGCCAACTTGGTGCCAGTAAGGAAAAAGAATGAAGAGATACGACTCTGTGTAGACTTCAGAAACCTGAACAGAAGCTCACGAAAAGATAACTACCCCTTGCCGAAGATGGAACATATACTGCAGAGGGTGACAGGAGCTTCCGGGATGTCCATGATTGATGGTTTCTCTGGCTACAATCAGGTCTCTGTTCTGCCTGAAGACAGGGAAAAGACAACATTCACCACTCCATGGGGCACATTCATGTATGCCAAGATGCCATTTGGACTAATGAACACAGGGGCAACTTTCCAGCATGCCATGGACATAACTTTCATTGGGGAAAAGGATAAATTTGTGGTTGTTTATCTGGATGACATCACAGTATGTTAAAAATCTGATAAAGAACACCGTCACCATCTCAGGAAAGTTTTCTTGAAATGCAGAAAGTTTGGCATTTCATTAAACCCCGAGAAATCTCTATTCGCCATGAAGGAGGGAAAGTTACTAGGCCACATAGTATCAGCAGAAGGCATCAGGATTGAACCCAGCAGAGTTGAGGCGATACAAGCCTTATCAATCCCGAGGTCCAAGAAGGAGGTTCAATCTTTCTTCGGTAAAATTAATTTTCTAAGGAGGTTTGTGCCTAACTTTGCTGAGGAGGTAAAGATTATAACAACCATGTTAAAGAAAGAGAATGAAGTAAGGTGGACCCCTCAATCGCGGCAGTCTTTTGAAGAAATCAAGAAGGCCCTGACTGAATCTCCTGTGCTTATCAGTCCCAACTATTCAAAGGATTTCCTTATTTTCTCCTTTGCCTCTCCTGACACAGTGGCTGTTGTTCTATTACAGAAGAATGACAGTGGGCTGGAGCAGCCTTTTTCTTATTTCAGCCGAGCATTGAGGGATGCTGAAGTCAGGTATGACACTATGGAGAAGCAGGCTTATGCTCTAGTAAAATCCATCAAAGCTTTTAGAACCTACATCCTGCAATCAAAGATCATCGCCTATGTCCCCTCGGCTGCTGTTAAAGACATTCTTATTCAGCCTGACATAGACGGGAGAAGGAGTAAATGGATAGACAAAATCCTAGAATTCGACCTGGAGATAAGGCCCACCAAATTGATCAAAGGGCAAGGTTTAGCCAAGCTGTTGGCTGAAGCAAACTGCCAAGCGTTGGGGATAAGTTTCATCAACGAATGCTCAGGTATTCAGTAGGATCGACTGCCTGATATAGACCATCAAAGGGAGCCCCCATTGGCTCGATGTCCTTGGTATAAGGATGTCATATACTTTCTGCAGGAGCTGCGGCCTCCAGACGGCCTGCAAAGAAGAAAAGCAAGAGCTCTAAAGGTCAAAGCATTCAGATACTGCTTGATCGATCAAGTGTTATATTGGAAAGACCCGCTGGGGGTGCTTTTAAAATGCATGAGTCCACCAGAGGTCGAGATGATCGTGGTTGAATTTCACAGTGGCCTGTGTGGAGGGAACCATTTTTGGAGAGCCACAGCCCACAAAATCCTCACAGCTGGGTACTACTGGCCTACCATGTTCACTGATGTCTGCAAAAGGGTCAAAGCCTGCATCAAATGTAAAAAATTTGCAAGAAAGAAGCAGCTCAGGTCTCTGTCGTTAAATCCAGTGGTGGTTTCAGGGCCTTTTCAGTAGTGGGGCCTAGATTTCATTGGAGAAATTCACCCTCCCTCCAGTGGGCAGCACAGGTGGATCATGACTGCTACCGATTTCTTTACCAAGAGGATTGAAGCCATCCCCACCAGGAGTGCTTCCCACAAGGTAATCATTGGATTCTTGGAGGACCTCATCACAAGGTTCAGCTGCCCAAATAAGATTGTCACTGATAATGCAGCCGCTTTTCGGTATGAACCACTAGCCAAGTTCTGTGAACAGTTCGGGATCAAATTGATTCACTCCACCCCATATTATCCACAGGGCAATGGTCTAGCGGAATCCTGCAACAAAAGCCTGATAAGGATCATCAAAAGGGTATTGGAAGACAACAAAAGGGCTTGGAATTCAAAGATGAAATTCACCCTATGGGCTGATGGGGTGACTACAAAAAGATCTATAGGTCTCTCCCCTTTCCAGTTAGTCTACGGAGCCAAAGCTGTCTTCCCTGCTCAGCTGGCCATTCCCATAGCGAAATTCTTCCAGGATTATCAAGAAGAGCCCAATGACGTGATCATAAGGATTCATCAGCTAGTAGAGGTCCAGCAAGCTAGGGAGAAGACAGTGGATATGATTCAGGACCATCAACAAAAGATTAAGCAAATCTTCGATAAGAAGGCGAAGAAGGAGCGGTTCCAGATAGGAGACCTGGTGCTGAAATGGGATGCTCCTAAGAAGGATAAGGGAAAACACACCAAATTTGAAGCCTTGTGGATTGGGCCTTTTAGAATCTCTGAGACTTTCTCAAATAACACTTACAGGTTGCGAGATTTGGAAGGCGAAGAAGTTTTTAGCAGCCCAGTGAATGGGCATTTCCTGAAGAAATGTTTTGTCTAAGCCTCAGATGGCTCCTTTGTTTGTATATATTGTCCTTTTTATTTTTAGTTTGTTTCCATTTTTATTTTTGCGGCCTAATAATGACTCCATAGCCCAACAGCGAGGCACTGAAACTGCAAATGAGTCCTTAGAGCATCACATGGATGACTCTATCCCCCATGGAGCCTAATGTTAGCAAAAATTGTGGTATTGGGGAGCAAAGGTACGCAAGTCTGCAGGACTGCGCGATAAGTGCCCAAGTGCAGCATACAGAAGAAATCTGCTTGGGGCCCGAGTCAAGCAAGCGAGCCTGATCATGGACATGAGAAGCAGCAAAAGCACCACGGGAGGGTTTCAGCGAAAATCGCGAGTCGGGAGGGTGCGTGTTCGTTGACATCGCAAACCGCGAAACCCCGATGGAGAGTATGGTCGAGGACATGTGGTAGTGGTCACTTGTACCAGAGTCTAGTCGAAGGGCTAGCACGAAAGGTGCATCGGGGATCGGGGAGTCGCGAGTCCCGTGGATACAAACACCGTGTCATCGCGAACGTCGAAACTCCAATGGGGGGTTTGGCTACGGTCACGTCGAGACAGGTCATATGGATCGTGTTTTAGTCGGTAGGGGCTAGCTCCTAGGAGAAGGAGCTCATCGCACATCGGAATATCGGAGATCCCGGAGGCAAGGAGTTCGTGCATATCAAACTTGCGAAGCCCGAATCCCCGAAATCCCGAAGCCTCATCACATACCTCCATTACCTATCCCTTACTGCCATGTCCTATCCCCGTGTCATGCCAACCGCATTTGCTTCCCGGCCTCTGTGTTCCTTCCACCTGGCTCGTACACTTTGAAGCCCACGAATTCTTCCACTTGTGTTTGCCCTATCGTTCTCCCTCCGCCACATCCATCCGCATGGCCTCTCCTCACCCCATCTTCACACCAAGCGTGTCTAGCTACCCCTGCCTGGTCACCGTCCGTTCACCACTTCGTGTCAAGTCCTCTAGTCATCACGATGACCTCCACGTCCACCCGCTAGTCTTACCATGATTTCTCCAAACATATCCAAATGGAAAATTGAGAAGGCCTCCATGTCCTATAGATACAGAGTAGACTGGGGCCTTTCTTGATCTCAATGAAACAGTTATTGCGACAGCTGATGGTGGTTGGACATCACTTCCTCCAT
>JASDQU010372708.1:39727-57925 GCA_032191745.1 Picea mariana
GAGACAGGTCATATGGATCGTGTTTTAGTCGGTAGGGGCTAGCTCCTAGGAGAAGGAGCTCATCGCACATCGGAATATCGGAGATCCCGGAGGCAAGGAGTTCGTGCATATCAAACTTGCGAAGCCCGAATCCCCGAAATCCCGAAGCCTCATCACATACCTCCATTACCTATCCCTTACTGCCATGTCCTATCCCCGTGTCATGCCAACCGCATTTGCTTCCCGGCCTCTGTGTTCCTTCCACCTGGCTCGTACACTTTGAAGCCCACGAATTCTTCCACTTGTGTTTGCCCTATCGTTCTCCCTCCGCCACATCCATCCGCATGGCCTCTCCTCACCCCATCTTCACACCAAGCGTGTCTAGCTACCCCTGCCTGGTCACCGTCCGTTCACCACTTCGTGTCAAGTCCTCTAGTCATCACGATGACCTCCACGTCCACCCGCTAGTCTTACCATGATTTCTCCAAACATATCCAAATGGAAAATTGAGAAGGCCTCCATGTCCTATAGATACAGAGTAGACTGGGGCCTTTCTTGATCTCAATGAAACAGTTATTGCGACAGCTGATGGTGGTTGGACATCACTTCCTCCATAAATGGAAACTCCAGAAAATGACTGTAAGATTTTCAATTCATTCACAGGTCCTTTGGAGCGCGATTGCATCTGACTGAAGTTCACGACTGTCCAGAGACTGCAGGCGTAGTAAACATGCAGACGTAATGTCTTCAATGCGATGTCTCAAATTGGCTTCTATGGTTTTGTCCCAAGTATATGTAGGCGTTTTCACCATTTTTGTAAGCATTGATGGTTGAGCAGAGCTCCCGGTTGTAAAGTTTTAACAAAGCACTGTTAATCTGATTATGTATGAACTTTTGAGACTTCTTGCCTTATGAATGCCAGTTTCTTTCATGCCTTTGTTTACACGGTGTTATAGCAACTCGGAATTGGAGGATCCAGTGAGGTTGTAGCTATTATAGGATGATGTTGTAATGGATCACTGTAATAGTTGTGATGTCTCTAATCGAGTATTGTGATTTCCCAGCACTGAGTGACTTGGAATTGGTGGATCCAGTCAAGTCCCCTTTCAGTTTCTTGAGACTTTGAACCAAGAGGATCTTGAATTCAGAGTCTTTCTTCTGCAAACTGCTGTAAGCCTGTTGCCCAAAGCCGTTTGTTCACCCTTCTTATCAAGTCTTCCAACTATTCACCCTTAATTAACTCGCTGGCTGAAGTTAGGATTCCATACCTCCTTTGTTCTCTACGTATCAAATCTAGTCCCTGAGTTAGAGTGATACCTCCTTGAGCCATTATCTCCATTTGATCACCCCTTATAAACAAATCGTGACATAAAACTGATGGGTGTCGGGCTCTGCTCCTGCAAGCAATCCAGGAGTGACTTCCAACGCTAACAGTAAGAAACTTATGGTCAAGGACAGTTTGATTATCGATTTAGGTCAATAAATTAGATCGTTGTAGATATGGAAATCAACAAAGGTTTGTTTGAATATGTTGAGGTAGTTTTCATAGAGAAAATGTATACATAAATCTTGGATTATGTTAAAAAATCCATTTTAGATGTTCTAGATGTCATTTGTATGGCAATTTTTTTGAAGGATAGCTTGAAAGAATTCACTAAGAAGGTTTGGAGGAAAAAAAAATGATTTGATGAGGCCTATTGTGGAGAAATGGGGGTTGTCTTCTTCTATTCTATTCTAGTGAGGGAGAAGTTGATGGTATGTAATAATTTTACCAACATTCATCTTTCGAAGGAGGTTGGTTTGGGTAATGGGGAAGATGAAATACTACTTGTTGGGGATCTCTCAATTCCCTTAATTGTAGAAACTCGACCATATTTGGGAAACAATTTGGGTAATAGGGTCAGATCCAAGAAATGCTCCACAAGGGGCACATTCGAACCATGTCATCACCTTGTGAAAGACTATGTAGAAGAAATACAAGACATGGTGACTCTGCATTGATTATCGGGCCTTAAACAAAATCACAATCAGGAAATGGTACCCGATTCCTTGAATCAATGATCTCCTTGATCAACTCAAGGGGGATAAATACCTCAATAAGATTGATTCGAAGATACCATCAGGTCCCAATAGAGAAGCCAAATGTATGGAAGACCACCTTCAAGTCAAAAGGTCTTTTTGAACTGTTGGTCATGCCCTTTGGTTTGACAAATTCCCTAATAACTTTCATGAGGATTATGGATGATATCTTGTGGAATTTCACTAATTCTTCTGTAGTGATGTATTTGGATGACATCCTCATCTATAAAAAAGACTTGGGCGAAACACTTACAGTATATTCAAGAGGTTTTGCACAGTCTTCCACAACACAAGCTATATGTCAACTTGGAAAAATGTTCATTCGGCATGGACAGGGTCGAGTAACTAGGATACATTTTTGATGCACATAGTGTGCATGTGGATCCAACCAATATCCAATTCATCTTCGACTGACCAGCCCCAACCACACTCACTGATCTTAGGAGCTTCTTAGGCCTTGCCAATTTTTATCGTAGGTTCATGGTGGGATTATCCCATATTCCATGGGCCCTCATCCAAGTAACCATGGGTGGTGGTAAGGAAAAAATTGTGTGGCTGTTGTCCCAACATAAAGTGTTCGATGATCTGAAGAAACGCTTGTGCTGAGCCCCATTGCTTTCATTACGTGACCTGCAACAACCATTTGAGATCAATATAGGTGCGTCAGACTATATTGTGGGAGCAGTTCTCTCTCAGTAGAACCACCCCATGGTCTATCGTATTGAGACACTATCATCATCCGTAAGTAACCTACTTACGAAAAAAATGTACTCCATTGTGCAATCCTATCGCCAGTGGAAGAATTACATTCTTAGGAAGGAGATAGTCATCAACATTGATCATAAGTCGTTGGAGTTCATGAAGACAGAAGGAAAATTGTGGAATCATCGCCATCAAGAGTGGTCCGCATATTTGTAGAAGTTCCATGTCAACATCAAGTATAAAATATGAAGTACCAATAGAGTCATTGATTACATTAACTGACCTCTAGTCGCGACACTCACAACGATACTAGACTGTTGCGACCATGAGACCTCTGAATGGACCAACCTCTATGAGACAGATCTTGACTTCACCAACACCTACTAGATGTGGGGCGCAAACATAGTTGTCACTAATTTCCATATTTAGTATGGGTTTTTGTGCCATTTGGAACATCTTTGTGTTCCATCAAACTTATAGGATTCCCTATGGAATTTTGGAAAAAAGAAGCTCTACCATCCATAGGTAGCTAGATTAGTAAGAAACTTATGGTCAAGGACAGTTTGATTATGGATTTAGGTCGATAACTTAGATTGTTGTAGATATGGAAATAAACAAAGGTTGGTTTGAATATGTTGAGGTAGTTTTCATGGAGAAAATGTATACATAAATCTTGGATTATGTTAAAACATCCATTTTAGATTTTCTAGATGTCACTTGTATGTCCATTTTTTGAAGGATAGCTTGAAAGAATTCACTAAGAAGGTTTGGAGGAAAAAAAATGATTCGATGAGGCCTATTGTGGAGGAATGGGGGTTGTCTTATTCTATTCTATTCTATGCTAGTGAGGGAGAATTTGATGGTATGTAATAATTTTACCAACATTCATCTTTTGAAGGAGGTTGGTTTGGGTAATGGGGGAGATGAAATACTACTTGTTGGGGATCTCTCAATTCCCTTAATTGTCAAAACTCAACCATATTTGGGAAACAATTTGGGTAAAAGGGTCAGATCCAAGAAATTCTCCACAAGGGGCACATCCAAACCATGTCATCACCTTGTGGAAGACGATGTAGAAGAAATACGGGACATGGTGACTCTGCATTGATTATTGGGCATTAAACAAAATCACAATCATGAAATGGTACTTGATTCCTTGATCAACTCAAGGGGGATAAATACCTCAATAAGATTGATCTGAATATACCATAGGTCCCAATAGAGAAGCCAAATGTATGGAAGACTACCTTCAAGTCAAAAGGTCTTTTTGAACTGTTGGTCATTCCCTTTGGTTTGACAAATTCCCTAACAACTTTCATGAATATTATGGATGATATCTTGTGGAATTTCACTAATTATTTTGTAGTGACATATTTGGATGACATCCTCATCTACAAAAAGACTTGGGTGGAACACTTATAGTATATTCAAGAGCTTTTGCAAAGTCTTCTACAACACAAGCTATATGTCAACTTGGAAAAATGTTCATTCAGCATGGACAGGGTCGAGTACCTAGGATACATTTTTGATGCGCATGGTGTACATGTGAATCCAACCAATATCCAATTCATCTTCGACTGACCAGCCCGAAACACACTCACTGAGCTTAGGAGCTTCTTAGGCCTTTCCAATTTCTATTGTAGGTTCATGGTGGGATTCTCCCATATTCCACAGGCTCTCAGCCAAGTAACCAGGGCTGGTGGTAAGGAAAAAAATTTGTGGGGCCTGTCCCAATAAAGTGTTCGATGATCTGAAGCAACGCTTATGCTGAGCCCCATTGCTTTCATTACTTGACCTGCAACAACCATTTGAAATCAATATAGGTGCTTCAGACTATGTTGTGGGAGCAGTTCTCTCTCAGTAGAACCACCCAATGGTCTATCATAGTGAGACACTATCATATGTCATTCGTAAGTAACCTACTTATGAAAAAAATGTACTCCATTGTGCAATCCTGTCACTAGTGGAAGCATTACATTCTTAGGAAGGAGATAGTCATCAACATCGATCATAAGTCAATGGATTTCATGAAGACACAAGGCAAATTGTGGAATCATCACCATCAAGAGTGGTTCGCATATTTGTAGAAGTTCCACCTCAACATCAAGTATAAAATATGAAGTACCGATAGAGTCATTGATTACCTTAACCAACCTCTAGTCGCGACACTCACCACGATACTAGACTCTGGCAACCATGAGACCTCTGAATGGCCCAACCTTTATGAGACATATCGTGACTTCACCAACACCTACTAGATGTGGGGTGCAAACATAGTTGTCACTAATTTCCATATTTAGTATGGGTTTTTGTGCCGTTTGGAACATCTTTGTGTTCCATCCAACTTATAGGATTCCTTATGGAATTTTGGAAAAGACAAGCTCTACCATCCATAGGTAACTAGATTAGTAAGAAACTTATGGTCAAGGATAGCTTGATTATGGATTTAGGTCGATAACTTAGATCGCTGTAGATATGGAAATCAACGAAGGTTTGTTTGAATATGTTGAGGTAGTTTTCATGGAGAAAATGTATACATAAATCTTGGATTATGTTAAAACATCCATTTTAGATGTTTTAGATGTCACTTGTATGGCCATTTTTTGAAGGATAGCTTGAAAGAATTCACTAAGAAGGTTTGGAGGAAAAAAAATGATTTGATGAGGCCTATTGTGGAGGAATGGGAGTTGTCTTCTTCTATTCTATTCTAGTGAGGGAGAAGTTGATGGTATGTAATAATTTTACCAACATTCATCTTCCGAAGGAGGTTGGTTTGGGTAATGGGGGAGAAGAAATACTACTTGTTGAGGATCTCTCAATTCCCTTAATTGTTGAAACTCGAGCATATTTGGGAAACAATTTGGGTAATAGGGTCAGATGCAAGAAATTCTCCACAAGGGGCACATCCGTACCATGTCATCACCTCGTGGAAGACGATGTAGAAGAAATACGGGACATGGTGACTCTGCATTGATTATCAGGCCTTAAACAAAATCACAATCACGAAATGGTACCCGATTCCTTGAATCAATTAATGATCTCCTTGATCAGCTCAAGGGGGATAAATACCTCAATAAGATTGATCTGAAGATACCATCAGTTCCCAATAGAGAAGCCAAATGTATGGAAGACTACCTTCAAGTCAAAAGGTCTTTTTGAACTGTTGGTCATGCCCTTTGGTTTGACAAATTCCCTAACAACTTTCATGAGGATTATGGATGATATCTTGTGGAATTTCATTAATTCTTTTGTAGTGACGTATTTGGATGACATCCTCATCTACAAAAAGACTTGGGCAGAACACTTACAGTATATTCAAGAATTTTTTCACACTCTTCCACAACACAAGCTATATGTCAACTTGGAAAAATGTTCATTTGGCATGGACAGGGTCGAGTACCTAGGATACATTTTTGATGCGCATGGTGTGCATGTGGATCCAACCAATATCCAATTCATCTTCGACTGACCAGCCTAAACCACGATCACTAATCTTAGGAGCTTCTTAGGCCTTTCCAATTTTTATCGTAGGTTCATGGTGGGATTCTCCCATATTCCACAGGCCCTCAACCAAGTAACTAGGGGTGGTGGTAAGGAAAAAATTGTGTGGGGCCTATTCCAATAGAAAGTGTTCGATGATTCGAAGTAACGCTTGTGCTAAGCCCCATTGCTTTCATTACTTGACCTGCAACAACCATTTGAGATCAATATAGGTTCTTCAAACTATGTTGTGGGAGAAGTTCTCTCTCAGCAGAACCACTCCATGGTCTATCGTAGTGAGACACTATCAGATGTCGTCCGTAAGTAACCTACTTATGAAAAAAATGTACTCCATTGTGCAATCCTGTCGCCAGTGGAAGAATTACATTCTTAGGAAGGAGATAGTCATCAGCATTGATCATAAGTCATTGGAGTTCATGAAGACACAAGGCAAATTGTGGAATCATCGCCATCAAGAGTGGTCCGCATATTTGTAGAAGTTCCACCTCAACATCAAGTATAAAATATGAAGTACCAATAGAGTCACTAATTACATTAACCGACCTCTAGTCGCGACACTCACCAGGGTACTAGACTCTTGCGGACATGAGACCTATGAGTGACCCAACCTCTATGAGACAGATCCTGACTTCACCAACACCTACTAGATGTGGGGCACAAACATAGTTGTCACTAATTTTCATATTTAGTATGGGTTTTTGTGCCATTTGGAACATCTTTTTGTTCCATCAAGCGAGCGATCGAAGATGATTTGGGAATCCCACTACAGTCGGGTGGCATGACACTTTAGCATGGAAAAGATAGTAGTAGTGTTGCAATGAAAAAGATTTGGGAATCCCATTACATTCAAGTGGCAGGACACTTCACATGGACCCTACACCATCACCAAGGTTGTAGGTGACAATGATTTTGATCTTAACATTCCCCCCTTCCTTGGCTTGCACCCAATGTTCAATATGGACCTCCTTCGGCCCTATTTTCCACCATTATTGGACACCTCAACATAATGGATACCATTGCTTCTTAAGTGGCGAGGATTGATCGAGGAGTATCTCGGTGGCCACCCACCTATTTCAATTTGCTCAAAATAGTCTTTTGAAAATTTACTATTTTCAAGCCCCAAGATCTCCGCTTATTGATGGAGAACCTCATTGTCTCCCTTATATGAGATTTCCTTTGGTGGAGGATTGAAGTGGTGGAGGCCCATCTCGAAGGAACTTGGTTTCTCGGTTTGAAACCATGCTGACACTGAATTCTGTAATATTTTCACTTCTGCTGATCATTTATTAATAGAAATACTCTCTTCCCATCCAATTGATATCTTGCAAATATATGAGTTATTATCCATGGGCATGTTTGTTTTGTATATTAATGGATTATGCTATCTAATGTGCTAACCTTTTATATTATAACTATATGCTTGCTTTGCTTGTTTGTTGAGAACTTGTTGCAGGTATAAAGCTTTGGATCAAAGTGCTCAACGGTGGACATCTTCAAACATCTCGACGAGGTAGGTCATTTCTTATCTCTTTTGCACATTAGTTTATATAGCATGTTTTTGTGATAGTGTTGATTTCTACAGTCATACTTGTCTGTTGTGATTCACCCTAAGCATAGAGAGATTTTCCTCGTAACAAATATGCAAATAGAAAAATAAAAGATAACTAAATAAATCAATTCTTCTATGTATCCTTCAACCTTTTTCATTTCAAATTAAATGCTTCGTGGTTTCAATAGAATATGGAAAACAAGCAAAGCTATAGTGAGTGATCAACCATATAGAAGAGACATTGATAGTTAAACAACAATATAAATTTGCTCAATACAAAGACTGAGTATTTTAGACATAATTTTTGAACTTATTTTAGTTGTGCATCTTATAAGCGTTTCGCTAGCCATTGTATATAGCTTTACAATCCTATTCACGTTTAATTTCATCCCCACTCTTCACAAATCAACACTAAACAGATATGAAATAACTTATTGATGTCTCCCACTCGAAAAACTCACAAAGATGGTCTGTGGGATAAACAAAAGAAAAAGAATTAAGCATTATGGACTTTTACCACATGAATGGAACCATCACATAGCACAACTTCTTAAGGTTTCAATTATCTTACAAGATGAAGAAGATATTCTAAAATTGGGCACTCGGGAACTCATCCTGAGACAAATAGTGAACTTTCCATTCAGGTTACAAAGAATCATTTCGACAAGATGAGGACCAAATGTGAAAATGGTGATGGAAGATGCATTGGAAGACCCAAAGTCTAGCATAAAACTAACAACTATATGTGTTTTTTCTTGAGAGAATAAAATCGTTCCCTGTCACAACCTGCAAACAAGGGATGGGAAGGTCCTCGTAGATGTTTTCTCCACAATGAAAACTCTGAATTCATTTGGAAAACCCTTGTGAAATGCCATTTTGTTGATTTTTCTTGCAGTTTGCTTAACTTCGTACCATACCTAGTCCTTCTATACTTAGGTGCAGTTTTCATCTACAAGAACATTTTGAAAAGGTAACAAGATTTCTTGTTCAACACTTTTCGGGGATAGCAATACATTCATGCTTCTTTGATCCCAGTGGTCACATCTAAGGATGTTTTGTAAGATCATTTTCACTCAAATATTATTTCTAGATTTTTTTTACATTTATTTTGATTTTCATTACTTCCTAGTATTGAAAACTCTTACTTGCAAATTGAAAATAGTAAACAACAAACAACGAATATGAATAAAACCATGGTACTAAAAATTACTCGTGAATGGGGAACGACAGAATCATAGTTCTAACCCTGCAAACTGCAGCAACAGGTCCAACTGCGGATGGAGGACATCAACCTTGCAAAGTTGAAGCAAACAAGGGTGCATGATTTCAACTCTGAAAAGTGCAAGAACAGGTCAAACTAGGGTGGAGTACTTCAACCTTGCAAAGTTGAAGCAAACAATAACAAGCAACAGACAACAAATTAGTGAGCAAGCACGAAGAGGTCCAACTTCACTTGCATGACATCAACTTTGCAAAGTTGAAGTAATCAACAATAAGCAACATCCAGCGAACCAACAAACCATCGATCAAGAAGCAACCAGTGAACCAGTAATTTCGGTGGACAACAATATTTCTCAAATTCATTGCAGACAAGGTTGTATCAACAAATCGAAGGAAAATATATTGTGATAGGCCTATTAAGTAAACATTTAAGGCTATATATGATCAAAACTTTGGATATGTTAACATTTAAAACATTGGGAATAGTGAAGCTCCCACTATTATTTGTCGTCAAAGGTTTTCTTTGGTTGAGAGCGAAGTGTTGGTGTTCCCTTGATTTCTCACTATTATTCATGGTGGAAGTTTTTCTTCAGCTGAGAGGAAAGTTTTTCATCCTTGATCTGTGGTAGCCCTACCTACTCTCAGACCTGTCCATTTTTTGTTGCAACCATCTCCATAAAAAACAATAGATCTTGATGGTTGTATAGCAAGCAGGCACACCTAATTCATGCACAATCTATTTACGTACTATATTTAATGCCCATGATGGCATGTCTCTTCTCTTGATCTTCGTGAGACAATGTATAGAAAAATATATATGTCGTTTCTACAGAATGACGGTTTTTATTTATAACACTGGACATTATCAATGGCAAAGAGGCATATTAATATAACTTGAATGGCCCCGGGAAAATCTTTCCAGGGTTTCCAAAGCTCGTCTAATTTTTTTTAAATGCTTCCTGGTCATTAGTCTCGAGGGGACCGCGCTTGATAGGGTCCATCTTATTGACTACTCTAGAGATGAGAAGAGAAAATATTCTACTTCCGGCCAAGCATCACCTTGCTACTAGAGAGAATATCCTGCTTGCTCGAAAGTGATGAGTTCACCTCACCATATCTCAAGCTCAGGGTTTCCTCCAACCTAATTATCCATGGTATGGGGGAATTTATTGCTGAGGGATCTTGGTCAAGATTAGTGTAATATCAAAACAGTTTCAATCTCGCTCCAACCTAATTATCCATGGTATGGGGAACTTTATTGCTGAGGGATCTTCGTCAAGGTTAGGGTAATATTAGAACAGTTTCAAGCTCACTACATGTAGGGTTTTCTCCAACCCACTTATCCATGGTATGGGGGAATTTATTGATGAAGGATCTTTGTTAGGATTACGGTCCATGGTATGGGGGAATTTATTGATGAGGGATCTTTGTCAGGATTAGGGTAATTTCAGACCGATACTGTGGAACCTCTTCATTTCTATACGCATTCAAGTGTACTTTCTGTCGTATATATAGCTTTATTGATGGCAAACAACCATAGATAGTTTCATCCTCTCACTTTTCTGAAGTCTCCAAATGCTAAACTAAGTTGGATCTCTCATTCTTTTTTGCATATCTAGAGGATGTGGGTTTTGGATTTGTACCATCTCGGCTTAGTTTGGAACATTTACAGGGAGGCCATGATGTTAGATTTTAGTGATGCAGGGCATGATAGGAAAAATAAACCAAGGGTTATCAAGAATTGTAGTGGGGAGGTAGCATTAGTAGTGGAGGAGGACAATGCACTAGACCAAATTGTGGATTTCTGTGGGTGTACTTCAGTTAGTAAATTCCTTCTTAGGGCAGTGGAGATCTGGTCTTGCTTATATTATGGTGGCTCACCTTTTATATAGAGTTTGGTTCAGTGTTTTTTTTAGCTAGAAGGATGATGTTGTTTCGTTTTTAAAGGATATATGGATTATAGACAGGTCGTACCTATCCATAAAATCTTGGAACCGCCCCTTCGATGCCAAGAATGAATTAATGGTAGACACTCCAAATTGGATAAACTTATAAGATTCCTTATGGAATTTTGGAAAAAACGAGCTCTACCATCCATAGGTAACTAGATTAGTAAGAAACTTATGGTCAAGGACAGTTTGATTATGGATTTAGGTTGATAAATTATATCATTGTAGATATGGAAATCAACAAAGGTTTGTTTTAATATGTTGAGGTAGTTTTCATGGAGAAAATGTATACATAAATCTTGGATTATGTTAAAACATCCATTTTAGATGTTCTAGATGTCACTTGTATGGCCATTTTTTGAAGGATAGCTTGAAAGAATTCAATAAGAAGGTTTGGAGGAAAAAAAATGATTTGATGAGGCCTATTGTGGAGGAATGGAGGTTGTCTTTTTCTATTCTATTCTAGTGAGGAAGCAGTTGATGGTATGTAATAATTTTACCAACATTCATCTTTCGAAGGAGGTTGGTTTGGGTAATGGGGGAGATGAAATACTACTTGTTGGGGATCTCTCAATTCCCTTAATTGTCGAAACTTGACCATATTTGGGAAACAATTTGGGTAATAGGGTCATATCCAAGAACTGCTCCACAAGGGGCACATCCGAACCATGTTATCACCTTGTGGAAGACGATGTATAAGAAATACGGGTCATGGTGACTCTGCATTGATTATTGGGCCTTAAACAAAATCACAATAAGGAAATGGTACCCGATCCCTTGAATCAATGATCTTCTTGATCAACTCAAGGGGCATAAATACCTCACTAAGATTGATCTGAAGATACCATCAAGTCCCAATAGAGAAGCCAAATGTATGAAAGACTACCTTCAAGTCAAAAGGTCTTTTTGAATTGTTGGTCATGCCCTTTGGTTTGACAAATTCCCTAACAACTTTCATGAGAATTATGGATGATATCTTGTGGAATTTCACTAATTCTTTTGTAGTGACATATTTGGATGACATCCTCATCTACAAAAATACTTGGGTAGAACACTTACAGTATATTCAAGAGGTTTTGCACACTCTTCCACAACACAAGCTATATGTCAACTTGGAAAAATGTTCATTCGGCATGGACAACGTCGAGTACCTAGGATACATTTTTGATGCGCATGGTGTGCATGTGGATCCAACCAATATCCAATTCATCTTCGATTGACCAGCCCCAACAACACTCATTGAGCTTAAGAGTTTCTTAAACCTTGCCAATTTCTATCGTAGGTTCATGGTGGGATTCTCCCATATTCCACAGGCCCTCAACCAAGTGACCACGGGTGGTGGTAAGGAAAAAATTGTGTGGGGCCTGTGCCAACAAAAAGTGTTCGATGATCTTAAGCAACGCTTATGCTAAGCCCCACTGCTTTCATTACTTGACCTGCAACAACCATTTGAGATTAATATAGGTGCTTCAGACTATGTTGTGGGAGCATTTCTCTCTCAATAGAACCACCCCATGGTTTATCATAGTGAGACACTATCAGATGTCATCCGTAAGTACCCTACTTACGAAAAAAATGTACTCCATTGTGAAATCATGTCTCCAGTGGAAGCATTACATTTTTAGGAAGGAGATAGTCATCAACATTGATCATAAGTCGTTGGAGTTCATGAAGATACAAGAAAAATTGTGGAATCATTGCCATCAAGAGTGGTCTACATATTTGTAGAAGTTCCACCTCAACATCAAGTATAAAATAGGAAGTACCAATCGAGTCACTGATTACGTCAACCGACCTTTAGTCACGACACTCACTACAGTACTAGACTCTTGTGGCCATGAGACCTCTAAATGGCCCAACCTCTGTGAGACAGATCCTGACTTCACCAACACTTACTAGATGTGGGGCACAAACATAGTTGCCACTAATTTCCATATTTAGTATGGGTTTTTGTGCCATTTGGAACATCTTTGTGTTCCATCAAGCGAGCGACTGAATATGATTTGGGAATCCCACTACAGTCAGGTGGTAGGACACTTCAACGTGGAAAAGATAGTAGCAGTGTTGCAACGACATTTCTACTGGCTGAAACTTCGATAGGACTTCAACAAGTATATCTATTCCTACACAACTTGCATTATTTCCAAACCAAACACTAAGAAACAAGGCCTGTACACTCCTCTTCCTACTCCTAACACACCCTAGGAATCCATTTCAATGGACTACTTGTCGGGCTATCCATCCACCAAGCATGGAAATAATTGTGTTTTTTTTGTCGTTGATCCCTTTTCCAAGATGGATATTTGGGTCACCTGCAAGAAGAGAATTGTAGTGGAGGCCACTGGTAAGATATTCTTTGAGCGAGTGTGGGTACACTTTGGGATCCCACAAAATATTATCTATTATTGGGACATCTGGTTCCTCAACACATTATAGTTGATCCTCTGGTCACTACTGGACACCAAGCTCACCAAATCTAGTTACTTCCACCCCCATACAGATGGTCAAATCAAAGTCATCAACCAGATGATCGTGCACATCCTATGCATGTACAATTCCAAGCACCACCTCACATGGGATGAGACTCTTCCCTATGTTTATCACAACTAAAATAGAGCCATACATAGTTCAACCAGCCACAACCCCTTTCATGTGGGGTTGGGATTTCAACTATTGGGTCCCATGGATGTTGCACTACCCCTTGCATCCATCCAGGAAGAATCATCACATTCTTTAATTTAAGATGGAAAATCCACCTGGTTCATTGAGTGGATCAAGCACATCCTCCAACAGGTTCAGGTTATTTTAGATAATTCCGATGCCAAGTACAAGAAACACCATGATCAACAATGGGTGCCACACCCATTCTAGGTGGGGGACAAAGATTGGTTTCACCCAAGGTTGTGGGTGACATTGATTTTGATCTTAACATTCTCCCCTTCCTTGGCTTGCACCCAATGTTCAATCTATACCTCCTTCGGCTCTATTTTCCACCATTATTGGACACCTCAACATAATGGAGACCATTGTTTCTTAAGTGGTGAGGATTGATCCAAGAGTATCTTGGTGGCCACCCACCTATTTCAACTGGCTCAAAATAGTCTTTTGGAAATTTACTATTTTCAACCCCGAAGATCTTTCCTTATTGATGGAGAGCCTCATTGTCTCCCTTATATGAGCTTTCCTTTGGTGGAGGATTGAAGTGGTGGAGGCCCAGCTGAAAGGAACTTGATTTCTCGGTTCTGAACCATGCCGACACTGAAGTCTGTAATATTTTCACTTATGTTGATCATTTATTAATAGAAATACTCTCTTCCCGTCCAATTGATATCTTACAAATATATGAGTTATTATCCATGGGCATGTTTGTTTTGTATATTAATAGATTATGCTATCTAATGTGCTAACCTTTTATATTATCACTATATGCTTGCTTCGCTTGTTTGTTGAGGACTTGTTGCAGGTATGAAGCTTTGGGTCAAAGTGTTCAACGGTGAACATCTTCAAACATCTGGACGAGGTAGGTCATTTTCTTATCTCACTTGCATATTAGTTTATATAGCATGTTTATGTGATAGAGTTGATTTCTACAGTCATACTTGTTTGTTGTGATTCACCCTAAGCATAGAGAGATTTTCCTCGTAACAAATATGCAAATAGAAAAAAAAGAAGAAGATAACTATAAGTTCAGAACCAATTCTGCTATGTATCCTTCAACCTTTTTCATTTCAAATTCAATGCTTCATGGTTTCTATAGAATATGGAAAACAAACAAAGCTATAGTGAGTGATCAACCATGTAGAAGAGATAATGATAATTAAACAACAATATAAATTTGCTCAATACAAAGATTGAGTATTTAAGACATAATTTTTTAACTTATTTTAGTTGTGCATCTTATAAGCGTTTCGCTAGCCATTGTATATAGATTTACAATCATATTCACCATTTAATTTCATCCCCACTCTTCACAAATCAACACTAAACATATATGAAATGACTTATTGATGTCTCCCACTCAGAAAACTCACATATATGGTCCGTGGGATAAACAAAAGAAGAAGAATTAAGCATTATGGACTTTTACCACATGAATGGAACTAGCACATAGCACAACTTATTAAGGTTTCAATTATATTACAAGATGAAGAAGATATTCTAAGATGTTTCAATTATCTTACAAGATGAAGAAGATATTCTAAAATTGGACACTCGGGAACTCATCATGACAGAGATCAGTGAACTGTCCATTCAGGTTACAAAGAATCATTTCCACAATATGAGGACCAAATGTGAAAATGGTGATGGAAGATGCATTGGAAGACCCAAAGTCTAGAATAAAACTAACAACTATACGTGGTTTTTCCTGAGAGAATAAAATCTTGCCCCGTCACAACCTGCAAAGAAGGGATGGGAAGGTCCTTGTATAAGTGTTCTCCATAATGAAAACTCTGAATTCATTTGGCAAATCCCTGTGAAATGCCATTTTGTCAAATTTTCTTGCAGCTTGCTTAACTTCGTACCATACCTAGTCCTTCTATACCTAGGTGCAATTTTCATCTACAAGAACATTTTGCAAAAGTGAAAAGCTTTCTTGTTCAACTCTTTTCGGGGATAGCAATACATTCTTGTTTCTTTGATCCCAGTAGTCACATTTAAGGATGTTTTGTAAGATCATTTTCACTCAGGTATTATTTCTAGATTTTTTTTACATTTATTTTGATTTTCAACACTTTCTAGTATTGAAAACTCTTACTTGCAAACTGTAAATAGTAAACAATAAACAACGAATATGAATGAAACCATGGTACTGAAAATTACTCACGAATGGAGAACGACAGAATCGCAGTTCCAATTGCAGGTGCAAAATGTTAACCTGCAGCAACAGGTCCAAATGTGAATGGAGGACATCAACCTTGCAAAGTTGAAGCAAACGAGGGTGCATGATTTCAACCCTGCAAAGTGCAAGAATGGGTCAAACTGCGGGTGGAGTACTTCAACCTTGGGTGGAGTACTTCAACCTTGCAAAGTTGAAGAAAACAAGACCAAGCAACAAACAACAGATTAGTGAGCAAACACCAAGAGGTCCAACTTCACTTGCACGAAATCAACTTTGCAAAGTTGAAGCAAACAACAATAAGCAGCATCCATCAAACCAACGAACCATCGAGCAAGAAGCAACCAGTGAACCAGTAATGTCGGTGGACAACAATATTTGTCAAATTCATTGCAGACAAGGTTGTATCAAAAAATCGGAGGAAAATGTATTGTGATAGGCCTATTAAGTAAACATTTAAGGCTATATATGATCAAAACTTTGGATATGTTAACATTTAAAACATTGGGAATAGCGGAATAAAACTTGGAATCATTGGAGTGGGAATAAGACTTGGAATCTATTCTCCAATAAGATCATAACATATAAGTTTTTTTTTATTATATAAAAAATAATGTTTTTAGTTCTCTAGTTAGAACAATAGAGATTATCCAAAAATTTATAGTCAAAGAACAAACTAATATAACATCAACTAATTTTGAATCGCTATAGTCCCTCTAAGCCTTCTTCACAAACTAATAAAATAGTTCTACTAATTATATGTTAAATTTGATTAAAATCATATGTAAATACCACCTTAAATACCGTTATCTCATAATCATAGGGAAAGTGCGTTAGCTTAGTATCGAGCTTGAACGCACATGATCCAACCCGTTTGGTGACTGAAATCGGTGGCTATTGGCGCGCGCACTGTGAAGACTGTGGTATCTCTGAATTATGTTTTCTCTGTCCACGAGGATTCCGGGCCCTAGATGTATGATATTATTACATGGAAAAATATTCTACTGGAATTCATGCCAGCACCACAATGTGAGTGGTTTGTTTTTCTTATGTTTGAATAAGAAAATCAGCACGTGCCTTTAACTAATCTATCTCATTAAATAATTTTTAGAATACAAACCGCCGCGACTGACTTGGCCACCGCCGCGACTGACTTGGCCACTAATTAATTAATTTTTACAATACAAACGACCGCGACAGACATAGACACTACGGTGGCCCTTGTTATTCTTTCATCTAGAAGATGATAGACATGGCACTACTGTGTCACTCGTTATTCTTGGATCTAGGAAGTCATACATAAGTGAGTGAGCTGGAACAGAATTACATTCTTGTCTCTGTTTCAAGTTCAGTGTTCCTGACAAAAAAAAAATGGGAAAAATGGGAAAAATTGTTCCATGTCGCTCACGACTTACGAGTTATGGACGGGAGAAGAGCTGAACACGTTAACCTTGATCTCTATATATATATCGTGTTAAATCAACTCTGAAGTGAGGTCAATAAAACGACAACATATTTCGTAAACGGAACGGCAGTTTAGAGTCGGGTCAACAAAGAAAATTAAATGGTGTGGAAATTGTGATAAAGTTTGAAATTGAAGCCAATAAAACAACAATTTATTTCGTGAAGGAAACGGCGGTTTAAAGCCGCGTCAACAAAAGTTGTGATAAGAGGGTCGGAATAGGTCGTCATCTTCATCAAATCAATCTCAAACACACACAATCCCGATGGCTATATAAGCAACGGCCTCTTCTCGCCATAGAGCAGAACACCGCACTTTTCTTTGTGTCTGTGCCAGTGATAACAATAGTACTGATAGACAATACTCGCCAATATGGCAACTCATTTCCGTGTGAACGTTATTTTTCTATGGCTTGCTTTTGCCCTTTCTGCTCTTTCCATCTGCCGTGGAGCTGTTTCGGATATTGCTACCCAAGATTTCTTCAATGGAATTTTATCTGCTGCTACTGATGGCTGCGCAGGAAAGACCTTCTATACATACACTGACTTCATTAATGCGGCCAATTCATTTTCTAGCTTTGGCACAACTGGGACCTCCGATGACAGCAAGAGAGAAATTGCTGCTTTCTTCGCCAACGTTGCTCACGAGACTACCAGTATGTATCTAATATTATTTTCACATAATCTCTGAATCTATAGATTGAATATTTGAGTTTACAATTGGTTGTTTATATACATTGACAAATATGGTTTCTAACTGATTGACAGATCTGTGCTACGTGGAGGAGATTGCCAAGAGCGACTACTGTGATTCCACCAATACACAATATCCATGCGCATCCGGACAGCAATACTACGGCCGTGGCCCCTTGCAACTCACAGGGTATGTATATAGGTTTATAAGCCAGCAATTATGAATT
>JASDQU010372708.1:74547-90738 GCA_032191745.1 Picea mariana
CTCATGTCGTATGTACGGTGACTAAAAATTCTGCGACTCCAAATAAAAAATAAAAGGATAAATTTCGCATACTCACAACGACGGATTTGTTTTGTTTGTGTGGGAAAAAACGTTGCAATCTCGACCATAGTCGAATGGTCGAAATCACTGTATTTGCATAAATAGTATATTATAATTGGAGTTAAATATAATAGAAAATTACAAATCTTACAAATTAATATTGAAATTAAAACGAGTTATACGTGGAGTTCGAAGGAACCCATCAAACCATAAATTTCAAAAACTTTTGATAGAAAAACAATGTTCTACAGATATTTTGTGGAAATTGCGGTTGAGACTAATAGAGAGTAATAGAAAATGTATATTTCTTTTAAATGTAATATGTAGTAACTATATAGACAAATAGAAATTGTTCAACCGAGAGTAATAGAAGAAATTGCTCAACCCAAAGCAATAGAATATATACATTTTTAAAATGTAATATGTAGTAATTATATAAATAAATAGGTATTATTATAAAGAGGTTGAGTGTTTTTTTAAAACAAATTTTAAATTTTGAAAAATAATTAATTATTAATTTGATATGAATATTAATTTTTTTATAAATATTTGTAAATGTTGTATTTGTAAATGTTGTAAATAAATAGGTATTATTATAAAGAAGTGAGTGTTTTTTTAAAACAAATTTTAAATTTTGAAAAATAATTAGTTATTAATTTGATATGAATATTGTTTTTTTTATAAATATTTGTAAACGATGTATAAATTCTCCTAATATAAGAACAAAGAATGATTAATGCATAAGATTAATGGTTCCCTTCTTTCGCTATCTCAAGAGCGGAAACTTGAGGAAGGAAGGTTTAACCTGAAAGGACGGCCATGCAAACAAATATTAGTACCTTATTTTACTAAGTTATTTATCTTCCAAGTTAAAAATATAAGGGAAACAAAATAAAAAAAAAAGTAATTATTACTTAGACTTGTGGCATTTATCTTTAAGCGAAAATGGGGGTGGCCCAGTAGATTCTGCAAGTGGATGAGACCCCTCCTCGCATTAAAGGAGAGACCCATCATTAGTCCAAAGAATCCATAAGAAAAATATTGTAACACAAAAGTTTTAACAAAATAGAATAAGAAACATTTTCAAATTCTTATGGGAAATAATGATAGTTTAATCACTAAGAGAATAACCCGTAAATTAAATAACTATCACACTAATCGACTATGTGTGAGGAAAGAATCTGTGCCACCGGTTGATTAAATTATCCACTTTTACTTTCTAAAAGATTATGCAGAAAACAATGTAACTATATATATATATATATCAAAAAGATGGGGTAGAGTATTAATAATTGTGTGAATTAGTCTTAATCCGAAACAGGGTTTACTACCCTGAAGTAAAATGTACATGGTTAAATTGATGAAAGCAATTCTCGGAACCTAGGTACAATTCGGAAGAGAAATACAGATTTAAGATTGAAACGAAGATGCATCTGTATATATTTAATGAGATGGGTAAACCCCTTTGAAATCAATGGCATCTTGTAGAGATGACTAGGATTATTAACCCTTCAGTAAATTCTAAAAAAACATTTGGACAATAAGTTTGATAATGTTATATAATGGGACTCATAAAATCAAAGTCTTGGTAATGTAATATACAGGAATTGAAAGACTGGTTAGTAACCATCGAAATTGGTATTGGACTCAAATCAATGCTTGGTACTCTTACGACATAAGGGTGTCTTGAAACTAAAAATGGAAACCATAGTACAGTTTGCCATGGTTACCATTAAATCTCCTCGACAAATTTATGGAGCTGGAATTGTTATCTTCAGTCCTCTCGCTCACAACACTAGATATTAATGGAAGACCTAGTTTAATAAGGAATAATGTCGAATAATAAACTCTAGTTGACTAGAGAAACTTATAATTTAGCATTATACGGTACAAAGACAAATTTACAGAAACCGAGAAATCAAATGATGGGAGTTTTAACAAATATAACAAGTCTTGGCAAATCCTAATGAAGATCCACGTCGAAGGGACCAAGTAAGGTTTTTCTGAGGTGAACGATAACCATGGAATGTCACTGAGACGGTATAGAGACAAATGATAATGAGGGAAAGTTGTTGAGTTTTTACATCTAGGCATGCCATAAAAATAAGAGGATATTAACAATGAAACTACGTCAACAGCCAGCTCATCAACACACATGGATAACTCTATGGACTCCCACCCCAGAGTGATTACAGAGGTAAAAATAGCATAGAAGTTGTAAAATTTGATACCTTCTGAGTGTAGTTAGTGATGGTAGACTTCGAGCCCCTCTACTACACCACTCTGAACGTTTCATCCATGAAGAGTACGTTTGATGCAGGAGCATCAACAACTACGTCAACAGTCAGTTCAGCAACACACATGGATAGAGAAGATCTCAAGGAGAGAGAGGGCCTGAGCCTTCTCATTTTGTTTTAAATCCCCCATTTAATGTAATTAAGTTACGGGAGGCTTGAAAAGCCAAGGAGCCATGTATTTGTACAAGTTGTATGTGATCTCCTTTAATGGCTTTAATAGATCGTAGATTGGAGAGATGAAGCGAGATATGGAGTTGATGTAAATTAATTGTAATTGAATGCAATTAGGTAGAGGAAGGATCGAGAATCCCCTCTTTTTGTATGGGGACCAATGTAATGAGAATGATAAGGAGGATAATTATTCTCTAAAGAGATGGATTAGGAGAATTATGGAGAAGATGAGAAGAAATGAGATTCTATTGCAGTCTAGTCTTGTAAACATTGTAAAATCCTTCATATTTAGTAGAAAAAGAAATTTCCCTGCATATGGATCTCTGTGTGGGTTATCTTTGTGTATGAGTGTTTTTTTTTTTTTTTTTTCTGAATGTTTACTGTATGTTCATGAATGCAATGAATACATGTATGTTTCTCTTTGGAAAACATTTGATTTCCATGTTTATGTGAGTTTGAGTAATCTGTAGATCTCAGGAGGCCAAAGCAAGGTGTGCGTAGAGCGAGCACAAGAACTGCGCCTACACTCAAAGAAATGTAAAATCTCAAGGGAAGGCTAGCACAAGGAGTGCACACCTGTAGACATACATAAGAGAAAGCTCGGAAGGGAATAAGCACAAGGAGTGCAAAAACACTAGCATAAAGTGTCATAATCTCAAGAGGAAAATATTAAGTGTGAGGAGGGCACAGAGGAAACACTCAAAGAGTGTTTCATTCCTAGTGAGAGCAGGGAGTGTGTAGGCGAGTCTTTGAAGTCCAAGACTTAGGAAAGATAGTGAAAGTGTGCTCAAAATCTCATGCAAGGTGTGCAGAGGCCCAAAACATTGTAAGTTCTAAAGTGCAGCAGAGATAGTACAAGGAGTGTGCAGGAGAACTTATTTGATGTTCCAAGCTAAGGAAGGATAGTGTTTCGAAAAAGGAAACAGAGGTACAAATGAGTTACAGAGGAAGAGATCCGACGCAAGGTGTGCGGGGAATGAATCTTCTATAGGTTCAATAGTTCAGAGGAACATTACAGAGTGTGCACAGAGTCAAGCGCAAGGAGTGCACAGTTAATTTCGAGGAGTCAAGCACAAGAAGTGCGTAGAAGGACCTTTAAAGAATTCAAAAGCTCAGTAGGAGTTTGCACAAAGTGTGTGCAGAAGACAAAATTTTATAAGTATGAGAGAAGAAGAGGAGAAACACAAAGTGTGTGTAGAGGATCATTTTGAAAGAGCCAAAGATCAAGAGAGAAAGCGTCGCAGAAGTTCGAGGTGGAACTCAAGGATAGGAGAAAACCTCGTTAGAAGGAAGAGATGGTCAATATCCTTTCATATCCAGTCCGCATTAACCCGAGCCATTGATAGGGATAGTTCATTCAAAGTGTTGAGGGTGCTTGGTGGTTTAAGGTTGTGAAATCTCGAGAGTCGTTGATCGTTGCATATAAATTCTATACGTATCTTGGTGTAGTTCATTGAGAGTGTTGAGGGTGAAAGGTGGTTTAAGGCATCGAATCCCCGAGAGTCGTTAGATCACAAGATTTTGTCCTAGCCCTTCATCGGCGTGAGTCATTCAGGACGTTTTAGTGTCGTTGAAGTATTTCAACCTCGAACGACGAGATTCGTCAATCTCAAGAGTGCCAAAGCTAATCATAGTCATTGGTTGGAGCATCAAGCGATTGTCCAGAGATCTAATCCAGACTGTTGGTCAGGGTTAGTGTATCAAGTTGGAGATTTGGGTCCAAGTCAGGGAGGACTGTAGATCATGCAAATATATAATATTCGTCGTTGATCAAAGTAGGCCATTCAGAGTAGCAGAGTGTGTGGAGATTTTAACGTCCCGAACATTAAGGATTGTCGATCTTATGGGTTCCAGATTGAGTGAGGATCATTGATCCTCATAGCCAAGGGAAGTGTCGACAACCATCTGATTTCGGATAGGCAATATCTGACCATTGAAAGGTCATGGCAAGTGGAAGGAAGGGATAAGACCCGCAGGTGTCAGTTGAGTTACTTTATGACCACATTTCGACGATAGCATTTTGTAGTGAATTAAGTGCACGTTTTGTGAAACGTCGATGGGGAAAATCCGATAATGCCTTTTGGGTTAATAGTGTGGTTATATCCTGAGGTCATCTGCCCATCATTTTTATGGAAAAGGGACTAGCACATGTGGTTTAAATTAGAGGAGAAAGGGGCTTAATATTAAGTGCCCAATGAGATTTCGTTTGGTCCTTCAAAAAAAATTAAAGGCCCTATGTGATCAAAGAGAGGGATGCAAAAGGGATCCAAGATCTAATACAAATCTTGAGAAAATATCTTAGAACGGGAGGTTGCAGCGCTAGCCAGGTGGGAAGTGGAATTTTCATCAGGTGGTATCAAAGTGGAACCTATGTTTATAGACAATAAGCAAAGAAGAAGAATATCATAGTGAGATTTTTTCTAGAGACAATAGGAAAAGGAAAGAGAAGACACAACAAGAGATCCATGTGTGAAGATTGTTTGCAAGTGTGCAATAGATAGTAGACAACCAGGTGGGATGAAAGGAGAGAAGAACTAGTTGCGTTCTTGGAGTAGAAGTGAGTCTGTGGAGCTCTTGAAGTGAGCAGTTGGAGTGCAACAACCAAGGAAAGGAGTTCTCAAGAGGAACGTGCACAAGGTGTGTGCCTACACTCATCAGGAGTGTAGAATATCAAATAAGATTCGAGCAGGTAAACACAAAAGTTAAGTAAGGAGAGACTTGGCAAAGGTTGACTGTAGCTCACAATGAGAAAGTGGAAGCTCACAAATTTTCCAGGAGGGAAAGAAGAGGAGGAAATGGCTACTGAAGGCCACAGAGAAGGTCCAAGAGGAGACCACAAGAAGATGATCAGAGAGGAGATGCATAAAGAGCTCAAGCGTACTAGAGAGGAGTTCAACATATTGATGTTGCAATGATAGAGAATGCAGCAAGGAGAGCAAGAAATATGGAGGTAAGAGTGGCTCAAGAAGAAGAATGTGAAGTGGCCTATCCAATAATTGATTGCTAGGTGGGAAAAGAAGGTGTTGAGGAGGTGGTTGAGGCAAGTGGAAAACCTGAGGGACTTAGATAAGAAGATTATTTACATATATAAACAAGAATATGGAGAAAACCTAGATGGATATGTGAAGGAAGAGAGATCAACTGAAGATCTCATTGATTTCTAGGAGGGAAATCAGAAGATATTAGTCAAGGATCTCAAGGATTTCCAGGAGGGAATAAAGGAAAATTTAGGTTGCCAGAAAGGAAAGGAGAAGATGAGATTTTCTAAGATTCTCAGGAACTCAAGAGAGAGTTCAGATCAACAGTTCAGAGTCTCAAGAACTCAACAAAGAGTTTAGAGTTTAGATAGTGGGATTTTTTTAATACTATATTGGACCTAGTCCACCTTTCATTGAATGGCCTCCACTACTATCACTATGGGCCCTTTCGGTCCCCCACTACCTCTCTAGCTACCTAACATTCCATCCCCTTTATGAAAGTGTTGTCCTCAATGCTTGATGTACAACCATATAAGAGGGTCCCATGGATAAGTGTGGACCATAGTGCTAAAGTAAACTAGAGAATCAGGGTTCCATAGAGAAATGAAAACCATCAAGCTAAAGTAATCCAACTTCCATTGTAAATCGGGGTCCCGTGTCCAAGTGGTCATGTGAAATCCACCTGTAAGATATCTGAACTCAAGAACCAACTAAAAATGATGCTCCAAATATCTACATTGATCACGGGGATCCAGATATGTAGATCCCTCCATATCCAAAAAATCATCTCAATAACACACTAGTACCGGAGAAAATTGAAAAATAATGTTTATAGAAGCCTCTCGACTTTTGTAAATAATGTTCTCTACATAAGGTGAAGTAGATTAATCAAATGAAAGATGAAAGTAGTTATCATCCCAAAGATTACAATTGTTCATATACCAATCCTCACAACATTCCTCGTAATCATACCAAAATTATATTTCTTGAGTATACTCTATTGTGATGTCAGTGTACATGATATTTCTAATATATCTCTCCTATGATGCAAGTCTAATCTCTTCAATATCTTCCATATCGCATTGAAATTTTGTGTTGGAGGCTCTCGGTTTGTGTTGTAGAGCCATGAGGTATTGAAAGCAAATGTCCATGGGAAACACCACATATAAGATATAAAAATAAATATTTATCCAATGGGATTGATCTGGTAGCAATATGAGTACTCTGTGAAAAATGATGAGCTCTGCAGTCCCACTGTCGTCATGAAAAATCCCCAAAAATGACTGATTTTAAATCAACGATATCTTCGCTTTCATAGCTTTGATTTGGGTGATTGTTTTTTTGAAATAAACTATTTTTGAAAAGGAGCTCATATATGTAATTGGTTCTAGAAAATTCGTCCTACAGGTGATAAAAAAATAAAAAAAATTGCGTTGTCGTCTGTGGAAAAAACCTTGAAAAATTGTAGATTTTAAAATGTCAATATCTTGGCTTTCCGAACTCTGTTTCTGGTGATTTTTTTTTTGATTGAGTTTTTTTCTGAGAGGAACTCAGATATACAACTCGTTTCTGCAAATTTTGCACATAAATTTACATAAATTGTTTGGAATTCTTTGTCCTTCTTTTTCTTCTCTGAAAAAATCTACAAAAATATAATAAAAAAAATGTCCTACACTTCTTGCCAAGGAAAGTTCTATGATACCACTTGTTAAGTATCTGAGTAGATATAAAAATACAATCACCACAAATATTGAATACACAATAGATTCATATAGCCATATAGAATAAACCACACTTTTATTATAGAAAACCCTTGAGGTAGGGAACACCATACAATGGATCCTATTATGGAATGGATACTCTCTTATTCAGTTTCCTCTTTGAAGGGGTAACCTCATAATGAGATACCTCTCCAAATATAATACTTCTCTTCATATCCCATTACATTTCTTGAACCCCTTTAGATAGTGCTACCAACCACCTAAGAACATTCTATAGGAGCAACCTTCTAGAAGTATAACCTTCTAGTAAGTCCTCTTACATTTATTATATCTAACTACCATAGTGGGAATTATTTACTAGTATAGTGGACCTAGTCCACCATACATTGAATGGCCTACACTATTATCATTATGGGCCCTACACTACCTCTCTAGTTACCTAACAATCTAAATCACCATGTAGAAAGATTATCTTTACATCCATCTGATAGACTGACCAAACTTTGGAAACAAAAAACAAAATCACAAGGCATATAGAATTCATCTTGGAAACAGGGTCAAAATTGTTAGAGTAATCAATCCCTTCAACTTGTGAAAATCCCTTTGCAACAAGATGTGCCTTATGCTTGTCAACATAGCCATATGCTTGTCAACAGAGCCATATGCTGCATATTTGGTCCTATAGATCCATTTAAAATGAACTAACTTATGTCCCTTTGGAAGAGAGATGAGATCTGATGTGTGATTCTTCATCAATGAAGAATACTCCTATGTCATGGTAGCATCCCAATCAAGTATGCCAACAACATCAACAAATTGTTGTGGATCATTCAAGATAGTATGACTCAAAAAAGAGACACTGATTGTTTGTGACTGAATAGGGGAAGATGCTGAGGTTGAATAGTTGAAATCAGTTGGCTCATAGCCATACCTATCATGCTTCTTTCTCTAATGAAATATCCTCGTGAGATGGAGTCCTTGATTAAGTTGTTCAAGTTCTTGATCAATTTTTTCTCATTTAGGATGCTCATGCTTTGTTAGTGCAGGTGGTAGATTTTATTCTGGTTGATGTTGACGTTGAACATCAAAAGGGTCATCATCATATTCTAAAGAGAAATTGTAAAGATGTTCAACACCATTGTCTGCATGAAAATCTGAAGGAGAAGTATTCGATGTGAAGTTGAATACTTGATCAAAATGGAAAAATCGTAGAAAGAAGAATTCCTTAGTAATAGGTTCAAATAACCTATATTCTTTCATGTCCTCACAATAACCAACAAATATCAATGGTTGTATTTTATTCTCCATAGATTTACGCTTTTCAATTGGTATTAAGGCCCATGTTGGACTCCCAAATACTCTAAAAGTAGAGACATCAGGCTTAACATGCCTCCAATATTCTTGTTATGCAGTACTTCCCCATGAGGCATCCTATTCAAAATGTAATTTTCACAGTTTATTGCTTCAACCCAGAAGGAAGGTGCCATGTTCTTGGACTGAATCATACAATTTTCATTTTCTATCAATGTTTGATTCTTTCTTTTAGAAACACCATTTTTCTAAGGATTGTAGGGAACAGTGAGTTAATGTTGAATGCCTTTTTCTATACAAAAATCTGTGAATTCCTGGTTGACATACTCCCTCCCATTATATGTGAATAGTTTCTTGATAAAAATAGATGACTACTACTCAATGAAATCCTTGAAGTTCTTCAAGGTAGCAAACACCTCACTCTTATACTTAAGAAAGTACACCCAAGAGCGACGTGAGAAGTCATCAATGAAAGTGAGTGCATACTTAGCCCCTAATAATGAGAGAGTTGGAAATGACATGATATCACTATGTACCTACTCAAAAGGGTTGCAACACGGCATGCTTTTTCATTAGGAAAAGGATCTTGATGTTGTTTTCCAAAGATAGAACCTTAACAAACTACAAGACACTTTAGGAAGTACAATAACTAATTTCTGTGTGCTTAACTGTTGCAAATATTTGTAGTTGAGAGGTCGAAATTTTCATGCCAAACCCTACTCAAAGTATCGACATGTGCAATGAAAGAGTAACCTAAGGAAAACTCAAAAGAATCAAACTTATACAGTTGAGAACTATGATCTACTTTTCCAAATGCAACAACAATGTATGGATTTTGTAGTTCTAGAATGATTACATCATTAGGAGAAAATACTAGAATGAAAAATCTGATAGATATAGAGAATATTTGCATAGAGTTTCCAAGTGAAATATGTCAAATGTTACATTCAGAGGAAAAATCCAACAACTCATGAGATTGAGTCATGTGGTGTGAAGGACCAGAATCAAGTATCTAGCTATCAGAAGTTGCATACAAGGATTGAGTTGATAAAGCATCTCCTTTACTAGTAGAAGAAGGTTTGAGAATTGAGATCTTATGTTTCCTCGTGGATTCATTTAAACTTCAATTTTCAAATAACATTTAGACTCTACATACCCAAGTCTGTCATAAAAAATAAAGGTGTCATTTGACTTCTTCTTCCTTTTCTTGGAGGAAGATTCGCCAGACTTGGAAGATGGAGGAATTTTTTTTTATCTTTTTTCTGGTGAGGATTGCAGATAAACTCACGAGGAGGATAGAATGCAACCGTGGAAACACCAACCAAGTTAATGATCACATCGGTCACTACACCAACTGTTGTAGTCAGTTTGGTGTAGACCCACGAAGCAACCTTAGCTGTTAAGTTCCCTGTTAACAATAATTAGCCAGTGCCTCTTGATCGTAGCTATCACATCACGTCTCAGTAATAAAAAATATTAAATATTTTCTCTCACTCAATAATAGTGATAGAGGCTAATAATTACCGTTACTGGTATTTAGGATAATAGAGTAGGGCTCGACTCATGTGGAATGTACTGTGAGTCAAACTTCTGCGAATTGTTTTTGACATATGTTTTTTTGTGTGGGAGAAAACCTATAACCTTTGTAATCTCTACCATAATCGAATGGTCAAAATGACTGCATTTGAATCAACATTATATTATAATTGGAACAGTATATTATAATTGGAGTTAAATATAATAGAAAATTATAAATCTTACAAATTAATATTGAAATATACTATATAATATAAGTTTTGTGCATACAAGTAATGGGGAACATACAAAGGCTTTGGAATATTATTTTCAGGCATTAGAATGGAACCCATCCCTACCACAAGCTCTTAATAATACGGCCTTGATTTGTCATTACTTGCGGCTATCTATACCATAGATTAAATTCGTTAATAACTATTACCACAAACTCTTAATAATACGACCTTGATTTGTCCTTACCTGCAGCTATCTGTACCATAGAATAACTTAGTTAATAATTACTACAGATAAGGACAAAATAAAATACTTTCTACATATGCACCATACCAAGTAACAGTTTTTATCAGCTGTAGCAAAAAATACATCTTTCATAGGAGCCCGAATATTAATACATAGAACCTAAACATTTCATGGATAAAAAATTCAATTGATGATGGAAACACCACAAGATGTATTGGTTGTTGCGGATTACCTTATAGGAGTGAAATTTGGAATGGGTACACTGTTTTTTTTCTGTGGGACAAACCCTATAACGTTTGCAATCTCTACCATAATCGAATGGTTAAAATGACTGCATTTGCATCAACAGTATATTATAATTGGAGTTAAATATAATATACTCCGTGCATTAAAGGAGAGACCCATCATTAGTCCAAAGAATCCATAAGAAAATTATTGTAACACAAAAGTTTTAACAAAATAGAATAAGAAACATTTTCAAATTCTTATGGGAAATAATGATAATTTAATCACTAAGAGAATAACCCGTAAATTAAATAACTATCACACTAATCGACTATGTGTGAGGGAAGAATCTGTGCCACCGGTTGATTAAATTATCCACTTTTACTTTCTAAAAGGTTATGCAGAAAACAATGTAACTAATGATATATATAAAAGATGGGGTAGAGTATTAACAATTGTGTGAATTAGTCTTAATCCGAAACAGGGTTTACTACCCTGAAGTAAAATGTACATGGTTAAATTGATGAAAGCAATTCTCGGAACCTAGGTAAAATTCGATTTAAGATTGAAGCGAAGATGCATATGTATACATCTAATGAGATGGGTAAACCCCTTTGAAATCAATGGCATCCTGGAGAGTTGACTAGGGTTATTAACCCTTCAGTAAATTCTTACAAAAACATTTGGACAATAAGTTTGATAATGTTATATAATGGGACTCATAAAATCAAAGTCTTGGTAATGTAATATACAAGAATTGAAAGAATTGTTAGTAACCATCGAAATTGGTATTGGACTCAAATCAATGCTTGGTACTCTGAGTAAAATACGACATAAGGGTGTCTTGAAACTAACAATGGAAACCATAGTACAGTTCGCCATGGTTACCATTAAATCTCCTCGAAAAATTTATGGAACTGGAATTGTTATCCTCAGTCCTCTCGCTCACAACACTATATATTAATGGAAGACCTAGTTTAATAAGGAGTAATGTCGAGTAATAAACTCGAGTTGACTAGAGAAACTTATAATTTAGCATTATACGGTACAAAGACAAATTTACAGAAACCGTGAAATCAAATGATGGGAGTTTTAACAAATATAACAAGTATTGGCAAATCCTAGTGAAGATCCATGTCGAAGGGACCATGTAAGGTTTTTCTGAGGTGAACGATAACCATGGATTGATAACCATGGATTGTCACTGAGACGGTACAGAGACAAATGATAATGAGGGGAAAGTTTTTGAGTTTTTACAGAGGCATTCCATAAAAATAAGAGGATATTAACATTGAAACTATCGTCGAGTAATTACAGAGGCATTCGATAGTAAGGAAATGTTAGTAACAATGAGACTCCAGTAGAAAATAACTCTGTGGACTCTCACCCCAGAGTGATTAGAGAGGTAAAAATAGCATATAAGTTGTAAAATTTGATACCCTTTGACTGTAGTTAGTGATGGTATACTTCGATCCCTTCTCCTGTACCACTCTGAATGTTTCATTCATGAAGAGTACGTTTGATGCAGGAGCATCAACAACTACGTCAACAGCCATCTCAGCAACAAACATGGATGGAGAAGATCCCAAGGAGAGAGAGAGGGCTTGAGCTTTCTCATTTTGTTTTAAATCCCCCATTTAATGTAATTAAGTGACGAGAGGCTTGAAAAGCCAAGGAGCCATGTATTTGTACAAGTTGTATGTGATCTCCTTTAATGGCTTTAATATATCGTAGATCTTGTAGAGATGAAGCGAGATATGGAGTTGATGTAAATTAATTGTAATTGAATGCAATTAGGTAGAGAATTAGGTAGAGGAAGGCTCTAGAATCCCCTCTTTTTGTATGGGGACCAATGTAATAGAATGATAAGGAGGATAATTGCTCGCTAGAGAGATGCATTAGGAGAATTACGGAGAAGATGAGAAGAAATGAGACTCTATTGCAGTCCAGTCTTGTAAACATTGTAAAATCCTTCAGATTTAGTAGAAAAACAAATTTCCCTGCATATGGATCTCTGTGTGGGCTATCTTTGTGTATGAGTGTTTGTTTTTTGAATGTTTATTGTATGTTCATGAATGCAATGAATACATGTACGTTTCTCTTTGTAGAACATTTGAATTCCATGTTTATGTGAGTTCGAGTAATCCGTAGACCTTAGGAGGCCAAAGCAAGGTGTGCGTAGAGCGAGTGCAAGGACTGCACCTACAGTCAAAGAAGTGTAAAATCTCAAGGGAAGTCCAGCGCAAGGAGTGCACACTTGTTGACATACATAAGAGAAAGCTCAGAAGGCAATAAGCGCAAGGAGTGCAAAAACACTAGCATAAAGTGTCATAATCTCAGGAGGAAAAGCTTAAGTGTGAGGAGGGCACAGAGGAAACACTCAACGAGTGTTTCATTCCTAGTGAGAGCAAGGAGTGCGGAGGTGAGTCTTTGAACTCCAAGACTCAGGAGAGATAGTGAAAGTGTGCTCAGAATCTCATGCAACGTGTGCAAAGGCCCAAAACATTCTAAGTTCTGAAGTGCAGGAGAGATAGTAGAAGGAGTACGTTGGAGAACTTATTTCAAGTTCCAAGCTAAGGAAGGATAGTCTTTCGAAAAAGGAAACAGAGGTACAAAGGAGTGTACAAAGGAAGAGATCCGACCCAAAGTGTGAGGGGACTGAATCTTCTATAGGCTCAATAGTTTAGAGGAACATTACAGAGTGTGCATAGAGTCAAGCACAAGGAGTGCACAGTTAATTTTGAAGAGTCAAGCACAAGGAGTGCGTAGAAGGACCTTTAAAGAATTCAAAAGCTCAATAGGAGTTTTCACAAAGTGTGCGCAGAAGACACAATTTTATAAGTATGAGAGAAGAAGAGGAGAAAGACAAAGTGTGTGTAGAGGATCATTTTGAAAGAGCCAAGGCTCAGGAGAGAAAGCATCGCACAAGTTCGAGGTGGAACTCAAGGATAAGAGAAAACCTTGTTAGAAGGAAGAGATGGTCAATATCCGTTCATATCTAGTCCACATTAATCCGAGCCATTGATAAGGATAGTTCATTCAAAGTGTTGAGGGTGCTTGGTGGTTTAAGGCTGTGAAATCTCGAGAGTCGTTGATCGTTGCATATAAATCCTATACGTATCTTGGTGTAGTTCATTGAGAGTGTTGAGGGTGAAAGGTTGTTTATGGCTTTGAATCCCCGAGAGTCGTTAGATCACAAGATTTCATCCTATCCATTCATCGGCGTGAGTCATTCAAGATGTTTTAGTGTCGTTGGAGTATTTCAACCTTGAATGACGAGAGTCGTCAATCTGGGGAGCGCCATATCTAATCATAGTCATTGGTTGGAGCATCGAGCGGTTGTCCGGAGATCTAATCCAGACTCTTGGTCGGGGTTAGTGTATCAAGTTGGAGATTTGGGTCCAAGTCAGCGAGGACCATAGATCATGCAAAGATATAATATTGGTCGTTGATCAAAGTAGGCCATTTGGAGTAGTAGAGTGTGTGGAGTTTTTAGCGTCTCGAACATTAAGGATTGTCGATATTGTGGGTTCCAGGTTGAGTGAGGATCGTTGATCCTCATAGCCAAGGGAAGTGTCGACAACCATCCGATTTCGGACAGGAAATATCTGACCATTGAAAGGTCATAGAAAGTGGAAGGAAGGGATAAGACCCACAAGTGTCAGTTGAGTTACTTTATGACCTCATTTCGACAATAACATTTGGCAGTGAATTAAGTGCACATTTTGTGAAATGTCGATGAGGAAAATCCGATAACACCTTTTGGGTTAATCGCACGGTTCTATCCTGAGGTCACATGCCCATCCTATTTATGGAAAAGGGACTAGCGCATGTGGTTTAAATTAGAGGAGAAAGGGGCTTAGTATTAAGTGCCCAACGAGATTTCATTTGGACCTGCAATAGAAATGAAAGGGCCTGTGTGATCAAAGAGAGGGATCCAAGAGCTAATTCAAATCTTGAGAGAAGATCTTAGAACAGGAGGTTGCAGCAACATCCAGGTGGGAAGTGGAATTTTCATCAGGTGGTATCAAAGTGGAACCTATGTTTATAGACAATAAGCAGAGAAGAAGAATATCATAGTGAGATTTTTTCTAGAGACAATAGGAAAAGGAAAGAGAATACAAAGTAAGAGAGCCATGTGTGAATATTGTTTGCAAGTGTGCAATAGATAGTAGACAACCAGGTGGGATGAAAGGAGAGAAGAAGTAGTTGTGTTCTTGGAGTAGAAGTGAGCCTGCCGAGCTCTTGAAGTGAGCAGTTAGAGTGCAACAACCAAGGAAAGGAGTTCTCAAGAGGAGTGTGCACAAGGTGTGCGCCTACACTCATCAGAAGTGTAGAAGATCAAAGAAGATTCGAGCAGGTGAACCCAAAAGTTAAGTAAGGAGAGGCTTGGTAGAGGTTGATTGTATCTCACAATGAGAAAGTGGAAGATCACAAACTTTCCAAGAGGGAAAGAAGAGGAGGAAATGGCTACTGAAGGCCACAGAGAAGGTCCAAGAGGACACCACAAGAAGATGATCAAAGAGGAGATGCATAAAGAGTTCAAGGATACTAGAGAGGAGTTCAACATATTGATGTTGCAATGATAGAGAATGCAGCAAGGAGAGAAAGAAATATGGAGGTTTGAGTGGCCCAAGAATAAGAATGTGAAGTGGCCTATCCAACGATTGATTTCTAGGTGGGAAAAGAAGGTGTTGAGGAGGTGGTTGAGGCAAGTGGAAAACTTGAGGGACTTAGATGAGAAGATTATTTACATCTATAAACACGAATATGGAGAAAACATAAATGGATATGTGAAGGAAGAGAGATCAACTGAAGATCTCATTGATTTATAGGAGGGAAATTAGAAGATATCAGTCGAGGATCTCAAGGATTTCTAGGAGGGAATAAAGGAAAATTCAGGTTGCCAGAAAGGAAAGGAGAAGATGAAATTTTGTAAGATTCTCAGGAACTCAAAAGAGAGTTCAGATCAACAGTTCAGATTCTTAGGAACTCAACAGAGAGTTTAGAGTTCAGATAGTGGGATTTATTTAATAATATATTGGACCTAGTCCACCTTACATTGGATGGCCTCCACTATTATCACTATGGGCCCTCTCAGCCCCCCACTACCTCTCTAGCTACCTAACATTTCATCTCCCTTATGAAAGTGTTGTCCTCAATGCTTGATGTACAACCATATATGAGGGTTGTAGAAACCTTAATTAATTAAACCCTAAAATTTTTGTATAATTAAACATAAATTTCTTTCAATGCGTAATATTTCCTTAATCATCATAAAAGCATGTAATATTCGGAAAAAATTTAAAGTTAACCACAGCATGAAATAGATTACATATTCATCCACGTAACTTAGAAATTTCATAAATAAATTACCTGCTTCTGATGCTAATTTCTGTTGATATGGTTGTCCATCCTGTTGCTTTGCTATTG
>JASDQU010372708.1:147696-174302 GCA_032191745.1 Picea mariana
ACTAGGGTTGTTATAGGTATCATTTTAATATTTGAGGCATTCAATCTTGTGTATCAGAGGTTATTTTCGATTATGAGACATTTGCTTTGGAAACTATGCCTTTTACCTTGTTTAAATGATGGTGGTGGAATTGGGCACTCAAGTATATGGTCACCCTTAGGATGGGTGTTTCTGGGAACTTCCTTTGATGAATCGTCGTGCCACTCCCGATCATACTTACCACTTTCTATCACTCTTTTCCCTCATGAAACCATCTGTTGGAATTTTGGGCTAGAGTGACCCTAGAAGGGACCATTCCTCATTTCATGAGAAGAAGGGGCTAAAGGCCCAGAGGGGAGTTATATGGAAAAATATAAAATCCTAATAGAAGAGCCTTCCAGATGCTTTGCCCAGGGGATCCCAAGAAAGCAATAAAAATCTTCTCCACGAGAAATTAAGGACCCCATGAAAAGAATAAGTAAAAAAACTTAAAGGGTCAGTAGCGGATATGAGGTCTCATCATGAGCCAACCTATAAAATCCATGGGTATCTAACGGTATGACATTACCATTTATGGACACCACACCGGGGTAATGGCTCTCAGTTGCATGACTGAGCGAAAGGGGGTCTCATCATGAGCCAACTTTCTCATTTCCATGAAAGTACATGTGGGTGACAATGTCGTTATCTGGTCACCATGTTGGGGTAGTGGCCTCCAACTCACCCTATGCTACATTGAAATAAAATAAATAGAAATAAAGATAAAAGGAAATTGATGGGCTTGAAAAAATGCATTATGGACGAAGGTGAAACACACCCTCCACAAAGGCACCCATAAATGAGATAGTATGGACCCTTGCATATCATGAACACCATGCCCATTGATTACTTCCCCCATCCATTCCACTTCATTCACATGACTCACATATGGTTTTTCCTAGACTTAGAGGTTTGATCCATTGAAAAAGAGTATGATACCAACCCTCCCACAACCAAACTTGGAAAAACATCTAGTTTCTTAGGCACGTGTTTGTATGATGTAGTATTAGTATACATGCTTTGATGGATATTTTATTGACTTGATTCACTCATCATTATTCTTTGACTTGAGATCCTTGTAGGGTGTATCCATTTTTCTTGTAGGTACAGGTTGGTGGCCAATTTTGGAAGAACAAGCCTAGCTTGGGCTTCCATGGGGACAAGCATCCCACAGGATGGATGACATAGGAACACATTTCCAATGAGAGAGATATGCCTTTGGAGGCCTACAGGGAAGCTATATGGACCTAGCTCATGCTTCACTTGCCAAACAATCTTCCTAGGAGAGGAAAAATGTCACCTCCTAGGGCATGATGTCATTTTTGGGGGCTAGGGTTTGGTGGTGGCGTTACCACTCATTGACACATGGAAGTTTTGACAAGGATGAGGCCTTGACCATGAGGAGATTTCCTAGACGATTGACATGTGGCCTTTGGAGGCTTACCATTGCTTCTACAACACCAACAACTTGTTCCAAGTGTCAAAACGTCCCCTAAAGGGGTGGCGTCCATGTAAAATTAGGGTTTAATTTGTGCAAAAGTGAAATTTTAGATAAATTGTTTAATATTATTTTGCAAAAGGGGAAATATTAGGATTGTTGACCCCTAATATTGTCTTTTCTCTAATATTATGTGGACAAACTATGTTAGCTACATTTTGTATAAATAGAGATCCTAAGATCTCATTTTGAAGAAGACATAACTCTCCATTGTGAGAGAACTTGGACTAAAATTTCCGTTATACTTGGCATATTTGTCTCTTGTGCACTTTTTTATGGATATATTTGGTGAATGGTTGATGGAGGAGTGACGCGCTAGCCTTGGAAGGATTGTTTCTATATTTTATGGTGGATAATCTTAGCATCTCTTGATTTGGTATGGTTTTTACTCTTATGGTATCATTTGTTTCAAGTCAAGGATTGTTGTGCTAGGAGCTAGGTGGGAAGTAATAGCATCTACACCCCCTCTCTAGTATTCATCATTTATTGCTTGAAGTTTGTTTGAGAAAGTAAGAGGATTTACACCCCTCATCTTCAAACCCTAACTAGAGATACTTGCCTTGGGGAGTAATAGGGTTTACACCCCCAAGGAGGTAGAATCTCTAGTTCATTTACTTGACTCCGTTAACCCAATATTTAAAGGAACTAGTCATCTGTTCATTGCATTGGAGATATAAAATCATTTCCTTGGGAAGAGTTAATTTTACTAGTTTCAAGTTTATCTTTTTGGAGAAGTGTTCCTTGAGCCTTGAGCTCTCTTGCCTCATTGAGGTGTCCCTCTTCTCCCACTACTTTGATTGTTGTTATAAACATTAACCTACAGCCATTAGGGCTTCATAACCATAGCTTCTAACTCTATCTTATCTCACAAACTAACCCTATAAATTCTCTCTAACGTCACTCACCTAATGTACTAACTAGGGTGCACTTTTACAGTAATTTTGGGCACTTTTATATGGTTAATTTTTCTGCTGCATGTTATTGAATGCTTCAGCCATAAGGATGGTACTTTACTACAGAAAATCATTTTATAACAGCTTGATTTATTTAGTCTTAAAGTGCTATATTCAAGACATAATTGATTTCTAAACTCATTGATGATATTTCCAATTGATCTTGTGCTTTACATGCTGATTTGGATATTTCATTTGCTGATATAAACTGTCATCTATTGCTGCAAATTAGGGACAAAAATCTTAACTTTCTGATCCATACTAACATATAACATTACAAGGTGTCTTTCTTTGTGTCTCGGGTAGGTACAATCATCCAGAGAAGTACTACATCTTTGAGGCAACAATAACTTGATTTACAAGGCATCTCTTTCCACATCTCACTCCACTTAGTTTTGACTTCCAGGGGTTCCACTTTCATCTCCATCCATCTATATCTCATTCTTCCTTTACCATATTCATCCCTTTGGTGAGCTCAATTTAGATTCATCTGGCCACTCTATTGATGAACCATGGGGAAATCAAACTATCATTTGCTTAAAGAATGTAGTATAATCCCAAAATTTGATGGTGATCCATGCTCAGTTGTTACACATGTCACCGAATTTGTTGACTTTTTTGATTGGTATGGTTTGGAAGAGGAAGATGAACTGACAGAGTCATTCTTGATATCACTGAATGAGAAACATAGAAAATCTATTAACCACATTAGCCCAAGGGGTTTGACCATCCTTGTCCACACATTTCTCAATCACTTCAAACCACAATCCCAACAAGTGGAAGACACCATTCATGATCTTTAGGATGTTTTATGAGAGAGATCCTATCCATTGGATCCAATTGATGAGTTGAGGGCATTTTCGTTTCAAGAAGATATCCATCAAGAAGAGGAAAACTATGATGAACCACAAAATCTTGATGAATTTCCACTGGCCCGAGAAAAATAATCTATGGACGAGGAATTTTCCTTTGATCATTTCCACCATTTGTTGAGGGTTAAGCTCCTCATGATGAAAATACATCAGAGAAATAAGATTACGAAGGAACTTGCTAAGAAGAAAAGGAGGTGTCCTGAAAAGAGACAATATGTCGACACCCCAAATAAAGGTGTTCCATTTTATTCATCCCTTGTTTATGAAGAAATGATTAGCCTCGATGATGCAAATGATCTCGTGAAGAATGTCGTTGATGAGGATGATTGACACATTGATGATTTCATATAGGTTGGCATACGTGGATGGGATGTGAGATGCTCCATTATCCACATAGGTCCCATTTACAATGTCATGGGTATCCCTGAAGCAAAGGAGGTTGAGTGTGCATATGATCCATATATGTGGCAGCCTAGTGATGATATGATTACAAATTTGTTCCATTCATTTGAGAGTGAATTGTCACAACATTTTCATAGAGACCTCTAGTTATCTCTCAGGAGTTGTGATGCAGATATTTTTGAGGATGTGAGTTTGTCCTATGAGGATTTTCAGTCAAATTCATCCTCCATTTCAGATAAACACCGGGACATGGCTATCTCAGAGAAGTCAAAGGAGTGACGAGAGACCACATGACCAATAATATCCTTTTTCATAGCTAACGACCCGCATCACAACCATAGTGACCCAACACTTGGTCATCGTCCACACCATCTTGCCACCACATGTCACTTGGGTCTTTCTCCATGTGGTACAAGTTAGGTATGATGGTGGGTATCATTTTAATATTTGAGGCATCCAAGCTTGTGTATCAGAGGTTATTTTTGATTATGAGACATTTTCTTTGGAAAATATGCCTTTTACCTTGTTTAAATGATGGTGGTGGACTTGGGCACTCAAGTAGATGGTCACCCTTAGGATGGGTGTTTCCGGGAGCTTCCTTTGATGAATCATCATGCCACTCCCAATCACATTGTTGAGCACTCAACACATCCTAAAAGGCTTTGCGGAAATTTTCTTTTGGGTACCATTTTTTCATTTCTGAATAGAGTCAAGTTTGTTGGGATGAATGGATTTTGTTGTTGTTACGTTTTTTCATCGATCACATTTTGTTTGGTTTGAAGTTTGTTGACAGATTGAAATTTTTCTCTAAGTAAAAGTGGCATAAATACTAAGTACACACAACTTAAAATTTGTTTTATATAAGAGCCGCGTGCCAATCGGTGATTCTGGTATGCGAAAACAGTTCTTGAAAAATAGTCGATGTATCGTCAGCATTGGCAAAATCCACAAGACAAATTGACCAAAAAAAAAAAATCATTGATGTTTCGTTAGAATCGGTGAAAAGGGAGAAAGGGTGTGCGGTATCTAGAAACTTATGTCTAAAGAAAATCACCGACGTTNTGAAAAAAAAAAAAAAAACGCTTCTCACGCCGAAGAGGTCAAATCAACCGTCACGTGTTTTTGCTGCGTAGATAGTTCATATTGCTCGATAACCTCCCATGTCATATTTTTATGTTCCTTGTGTCATATATGTATGTCCACGTCAGCACTATACAACAGTGTGGATCGGCATCAAAACTTTTTCATAAAGGTGCCAACGAAGCAATGTCAAAGACAAACTGATGAAGCCGATGCACCCATTAACTACCGACCAATTTCTAGGACACCGAAATATAGGGTTTATATTGAACCTTTATCCACTAACGCCGAAAATCCTGGCTGATCCATGATGTCCATTTAAAGACCATTTTTATCCTCGATGTCGATCATACTAGTTCCTTTGAAGTGAAAAAATGCTCGGGTAATTTGATGGGACACTTCTAGCTGAGTGAAGGATGGGATCCGTGATTTGTTAGACAAATAATAACTTCACGCAACTGATACCACAACGCTGCGTGCTAACCAACATTCAAAATTTGAATTCGTCGATGAATTATGAAATAACACGCTACTACGCCACCAACCTGCTTTATATTTAATCCTAAGCATGATGTGGATTCTATTATAGATTGTACAGATCACATTTGTACTCTTGAATTTAAGACTCGACACAAAAATGTAGGTATGTTTTTAAATTTACAAGGTTTCTTCCCAAGCATGGTATTTCATTCGCAAAACACTGATCACCCAAGCAGACAAAGGAGCAAGAGAGAGCATCGAAGAGGCTACAACTTATTGTATCACTTCAATTACCTGTAAGCCCATGTTATTTCATGTAAGGAAGAGGTAAGCATTGTCTTTATTGTTTGAATTTATGATTGCATTGAATAACGCTTGTCAAAGTTGGGTTGCAACTCATTATAACATTTTGTGTAGGAAAATGCCTCCGTGAAATTCAACGACCAGGCGCTCACCAAGAACGCCCAAAATGAAAGAATTGGAGATTGATGAAGGGTCGACACTAGCAACTGCAAGGGAGCTTGATTTTGTTTCAAAGACAAAATTAGTTATCCGGATTTTGACCAAGAAGCAGTTTACCTAGCCTCCAACGTTCAGGGAGACATAGGGAGGCACTGGATCTAAAGTAATGGTCCCACATTGGGGGTACCTTTATAAAAAAATCAATCAGGAAGATTACCCAGATTTTAGACCTCATAATGAACCAGAGTTCATGGTATTGGATGACCAATTTTTCTCGAATATTAGATGATCATATCGACACATGGTGGCTTGCTGGACCCCAGTTCTGCCATACATCGAAACCCTAGGATGGATAATTGACCACGTATACACGGTGAAATGCATGGTCAACAATGAGGAGGGTGAATGTGTTGGTATATTTCTCCCAGTAGAGGTGCAAAAATATTGCAAACTCAGAGACCCTGAGGAGAGGCTAAATACAAATTTTGTGGTCAGGTTTTATGAACTTCACAACACCAACCAGTTACTACCCTCGTGGTGGAACGATGATCAAAAGTTCACAAATAGGATAAATGGATGGTACAACATGGTAAACCTATGAGATCCCTATATGTATTTAATGGCTTTGATCTGTCGATTTTATGGAGAAAAGGACTGCTCAAATTTTTCAGAAGCATGGATGCCCTTAGCATATACCATAACGATCTTTGGGAGCAGTTTCAATTGGAGAGACATTATTTCCAAACAACTGTGTATCAACATCCTATAGGCCCAGACACCAAAATAAGGAGAAGCATCATTCTTCTACATGGAATCTTACCCGTTGGGCGTGATCTATGCGAGAAATATTTTCATATGTATGGATTTAAGATGGCATGTTGCTGAGTTACCTGTGCATGTTTATTTCAACATTTTGTGGGAGAATAGGTAAAAAATATTTTATGCCATGATATGTGATGAGTTTATAGCCAGAATACACTTCATTATCTTTAGAAAAGAATGCCACAGGGTTTCGATGACAGCCAAAAATATGATATCCAAAGTTAGCCACTGGTATTTCAAAGAAACAAGCACTTATATTAGAGTGTTCGGGGCTATTGGTGCACCATAAATACTCCATGTTCATGTGCCAGACCATCTCATATTGAGATATATTTGTTACTAGACCATCCTACAAGGCTATAAAACTTCTCTGGTGAAGGATAAGAAGAGGTCTTTCATACCCTATGGTTTTCATATTGGTTTTATATGGTTAAAGACACTGTGCACGAGAAACACGAAGTATTGAGTTATCTTGAGTATCGATTCCCCACATGTCATTTTCACAAACATGATCCAAAAGGCTTGGTACTCCAGCACGCATCCAAGTATCCTCATGTTGGCCATATGCTCATGACAGTTTCGAAGATGCGATATTTACCGAGGGTGCCCAATATTGGGAGGAAGTGATCCATATAAGGGCTAACCCTAGTATGATAAAATTCAAAGTAGTGACCATGGATGAACAAGTTGAGACAATAGAGGACACAAATCAAGAATCCATTAGGGTAAGAAAAGAAAACAGAGCAACAAAAGCGGAAGAAGCACATAAAAGGGGGACATTGTTACTGAAAGAATCCATGAGAGCTGTGTAAATATTAAAGGAAGATACCCCACTTAACCCTTTGGTAGGACCCTTGAGAATTACCTCGACTGATACAAATGACCATGAGGTAGAACTAAATGGCTCAAAAACAGTTCCACCAGAAGAGACTACCAACCAAGAAAACAATAGCCCTATGTCACCCTAGGCAGGATCGTTGGTGACAACTACAACTCAACGAAGGCCAGTGAGAGCATCAAGCGGGATGAGTATGCCTACTATCCTCATAGATTTAATCACCATATACGATGACGAGGAAGGCTCGAAATCTTCACACATAACCCCGGTGCTATTCACAAAGGAGGAAGAACCAGGGGAGACATCCGCTCCAGCCTCTGATGATTTGGTCCCAAAACCCCAAGAAGGCGGCTTGGAAGCTAGGACCACTCTCGACACTGTATTTATCAATCAAATTGAAACACAACCATCACGAGAAACACAACCTCTTGATGACAACTCTAAGAATGACATGGATACATGTGAACAACAAGAAGGAATGGGGTAGCTAGAAATCAACATCACAACAACTGAAATCTCAACCAATATCGACCCTTCACCTACTTCTCCATATAGGACAAAGAATCTGTCAACCAACGAGGACCAACATAAGGCCAAGTCACCAGAACACACAAGAAATTCTCATGCTAGGGAGCTAAGCATACCAAGCCATGGAACAGAACAAGCTCCTACACCAACATTACCACATAAACCATTGATTGAGGAATAAGGAAGTCAAGTTCCTACCCTTGGAAGATATAGAGGAACTACCATGGAACACCTGTATACGGTAGGAAGCCTAGGAAATACTCTGTCCTAGGGGGATCAACAGATTCTTAAACCAGTAGACAAAATCATTGATATACAGACCATTGCTTATGATAGGAAAAGGGAGGTTGTGATGAAAATAACAGTCAGGAAAAGGAATATTATGCTTGATAACACCCTTTTCATAACCACATAAGAGACACTATTTGAAACATAAAGTGCCAGGATGACTGAGCTAATTAGAGCAAGGATGGCCATAACTGATGCCACATTAGACAGGGAAAAAATGGATGAAAAGGAGGCAACATCCATGAAGAAAGAGTTGGACCACCTGCGACATCAAGATGAGTATTACAAAATTCAACATAGTCGGTGGTGCTCTTGAAAAGTGAGTTATGAGAGATGTATGCACAATTAAAAAGGGAGAGAGACCTCTTCACCACCCAAATAGCTTATTTTCAAGAAGATACCCTTATGGGGCTAGAAAACTGCAAATACATGCAATGGTGGTATGAGAAGACACATCAATCCTTGGAACGGATCAACTACATCAACGAAGTACAAAAGGGCCAATATACAGAAGAACATGGCATCGGAGTGCTGATGGATAACAACATCGCCCAAATATGGAAGGCAACTGAACACTGGGTATACATGGTCTAGGAACCCTGACAAAAAATGTAGGAAATATGGGAAGAATGTGAGAAAAGTTGGGAAAAAATTAACCAGGAAATGAGGAATATTGACTTGCCAAATTTTGGCCCACCGGAGGATTTCACAGATTTACGTGACATAGTTAAACGACATGTAGAGAAAGAATGGGTATGTGAAATAGAGATTTCGCAGGCTTCAAGCATGATCCCGGGTCAAGTGATGAAGTTCATGGAGCTTCTGATTAAATCTCTGACAGTCTCACAACACATGAGTGTCAAAATAATCAAGTACAAAGAACATGCAGTTGAGATAAAGGAGGTCCTCTTCACTCTGATGGACCAACACAGGTTCCCATATGAAAATACATGCAAAGATCTCTTCTGCATATGGTTGAAATACGAGAGGAACAATCCACTTCAGTAAAATGACAAGATGATCTAAAGAGAAACAAAAGAGAACAAATAGATAAAGTCTGCCATGTGTCGTTTTCTTGACTTAACACAACTTTAGTAGCTATTTTTAGTTTAGTTGTTTTTTTATAAATAAGAGAATCGACCTTGTGTTATGGGTCGATGGTTTTGGAGAGAATTTTTTTTCTTGAAATATTGTAATAGAATTATTTCTATGCAAGTTATTTTAATTTATAAGTTCTGTTTAGAACCAAAGACACTTCTTTCATCTAAGGCATGAATGTGACTAGACTGAAAGGGATTATCTCTGTCTTCGAATTCGATATTTGTTATTGTATTGAGTAATATTTGTTGTATATATTATTTAAGTTATCTTATAATGTTGCTACAATTATTTTATTTTAATTGATGAATAAAAATCGATTGTGTTAATATGTGATTGATAGTAGAGTATAGAAAATTATTTTTCTTGCACTCATTTTCTCTTATGTATGTATTTCCTTTTTGTAATTGTTATCTCGAACGATGTTGAATGTCTACAAGTCAAATGGTATTATTTCTATATTGAAGTAGTTTCGATCCTCATTGTCTGCATGATGAGGTATAAAGGTTGTCCAAAAACCCAACTTTCTCCAATATATAATAACTTCCCTCTATCATTTAGCTTAAGCTCCACCTTTCATTCCCACTAATGTTAGAAAATAATGAAAAAGAGAACTGCATATCCTGAGGAAAGGTTTCACATAAAGACATACCTATCGATCACGATTAAAGCCCATCGTTAAACCCAACCAGATCACAAATATGGAGAACCATACCACTTAGTAAATGATTGCAAGTATAATTGGGCCTCTCAAGTGGGTTTGGTTCCTGATGTTGAGTCAAATGGATCTTAGGACCCTCAACAAAATTGGTGCTAGAAGGAGGTCCTAATGAATGCACGATTAACAATATTTATGATAATATATTTCACAAATCCTATAGATTCAAAACAACCCACATGCATGGCTAGTCATTCTCAAGACAACCCACATATAGAGAGTACTCCCACTATGAGTAAATCACCTCAACACGAAGAGGAAGAACTCCTGTACCTTGAAATAAATTACACTCTTCCCCATGAAGAGTTAAATTAGTTGAGAAGAATCATGAGAGATTATGCTTGATAGATCAAAGTATTACCTTTAGCTCCTTTACTTACTCGAAGAAAACAAATAAGAAGACCAGTTGTTGATACCCCTGATCAGGTATTTGTTCACACAGTAGAAGACCTGATAGAATTTTCCCTCACTGAGATTGAACAACCCCTTGGTCTGATACCTAAAACACTGGTCGTCACCCCACCAACCAGTAACTACTCTAAACCTGACGATTTTGAATATGAAGAGGAGGGGTCAAACTCAGATCGCTCAGGTTCCGAATTAGAAGAAATGGGGGATAATAATGATAACAAAGGATAAAGGGTATATCGACCTAGATATAATGAACCATGGTTGGAAAGAGATTCTTTGGAGATTCCAGGATGGGTGCATAATCCACCCATACATCCAAAAAAACTGCTTCCCAAATTTGACCCCGAAACCTCTGGATTTCCTGAAACCATATCAAGAAGTTCATATTAGCCATAAGGTTGATGAATGTGCAACACAAAGATGTGGTGTGTATATTTTTCCCTTATACATTTGAAAATTCAACCTTGACTTGGTATTTCAACCTACCGATTGGTTCCATAACTAGCTAGACAAAGTTTCAAAAGGATTTCTTAGAAAAAATTGCTGAAAAAACTACTATAGGAGCTTTAATGGATGAACTTTGCGCCGCCACTATGAGTCCAAAAGAAAATATCAAAGTTTTCAACCAAAATTTCACCACCATTTTTAACAAATTCCAACCCAAGGCTAAACCTACTTCGGAGTTGCATATTGAAGTATATGCTAATGCTCTCCCAAATTCTATTTCCATGTTCGTAAAAAGGGTCGCCAAAAATACTCTAGCTGAAACTTTCAAAGAAGATAAAACAATTGAATTCCAAATGAAAGGATGAAAAGAAGGTTAGATCTCACTAATAAAAAATGAAACCCAACCTCTACCTAAGAGGGGACTTTTGTTAACTAGACCCCAAGGAAAACAAATAGAACAAGGTCCCGAGAAAGAGGGTGGGGACCTAGAAAACCTACTGCGGATGATAAAAAAACTTTCCAATGAGGTCGTATATATGGAGAGGAGTGTCGGGGAAGGAAACCAAATTCAAATACCTTATAAACATTTTTTTAAAAGGAACTCACCTTTCAAGTTTATAGAACCTCCCCCAACCAACTTGAACATCAACTTAGGGAACATAGCATCTGACTCCTTCTATACATATCATCAAGAAAAACATTCAGAAAGGGACTGCCCCCAATGGTTGCATGCTATGAATCTAATTGTTAATTGATTCCAAGATGAATTTTCTCTAACCAAACAACCCAGTGGCTGGATAGTAGGTGTCACTAATCAAGAAAGTCAAGAACCACTTGAAGAGACAACCATGTTGTTATGGGATCCCAACCACTCGATACCTTTCAACTATGCCACTGAGGTGCAGGGACCCCCTACTGAGATTATGGTTGTATAGACGTGAAGTAAAATTCAACCTATCCAAAGTAACCCCACCACTACTCAATTATCTCAAGGAAATCAAGCGTCCCATCACCCCAAACCACTATTTTCTTCCCAAAGAAATCCCACAAACATACACCCATGGGAAACACCTAAGCTAGAATACAATGTGGTAGAAGACTTGAAGAATATGAAAGCTAATGTGTCTGTTATGGACATGTGTAGGATTCCTCAACAAAAGGATTTTTTGTTATAAAATTAATAGATACCCCTATGAAAAACATTGACCAAGGTAACATCCCATCTCCCACAACCTTAAAAAATAAGCCAAGTGTGAATGGTTGTTATTTAGAGAAGAAAGGAAGGCCTTTTGTTCCTCCTTTCCTCTTGACGTTTGAGGTTTTTAATAGAAATCTACATAATTTCATGGTCGATTCATGGGCATCTTCAAATTTCATGCCATTGTAAATCTGCAAGAAATTGAACGCAACACCGGTCAAAAGTGATAAACACATTACACAAATAGATAGGACTCAGGTAAAGGTCATTGGGGAATTGAAATATGATGATCATAATTTATACACACCAAAAATTTGTTCAAGTCATTGGAATAATCTTGGTATACATCCTGGAGGCTTATGTAATGCTACTTAACCGAGACTGGTCTGAGAAATTAAACAAATATTTTAGTACCGACTGGGATCACCTCTGGTTTCCATTGAAAGGACATCCAAACATGATCAGGATCGAAAAAGAAAGATACCTCAAACATATTGTCATTGATTTATAGACACCAAATGAATCTTCATCAATAGAGTTCCATGTGTTAGGAAACTACTCATGTGATTCTAATTTCAGTAATTTCGCCCCTCACATGTCTAACATACCTTCCACACAAAAATCTGAAATGATATTTCAAATAGATTTACTAGCAGCCACAGAGGAAAGCATCCTCTATTAGGATTCTTTGACATGAGTAGCAGGCAAGGAGGTTGAAATCGTAAATAAATCTAGACATGAAAAAGTAAAAAAATTTCCTCCCCAAATTTGGACGTTGTACTTTGATGGTTCTAAATCGCAAGAGGGGTCGAGAGAGGGATGCATCCTAATTGACCCAAAGGGGAAATGAAGTTTCTTATCCTGCAGATTATAATTTGAATGCACTAATAAAACTATTGAATATGAAGCTCTAGTCTAGGGACTAAAGAAGGCCATCGAATTAAACATCAAATAATTGAAATTTTTTGGAGATTCCAAAATTATCGTCGGGCAAGTGAAGAATACCATCCATTGTAATTCACCTCACGTAATAAATTATCAGCAAGAGGTACACAGACTAATAGAGAATTTTGAGGCCTTCAACATTACCGTTGTTCCCAGGACAAAAAAATACCCTTTCTGATGCTCTAGCCACCACAACCTCAAGATTATCTCCTTTAGAAGATTATGAATCCTCGAGGTTTGTAGTGGAACTTCTCTACAAACCGTTGATACCTAACAATGTTTCTAACTGAAAATTTTTTGAAGGGGATGAACATATTGTAGATTTCCTGACTAATCAGGAGGATTTTAAGGATTTTTCCATTGATGATGAAGTATTCCAAGAACTACTCCAGAATCAAATCGCCACGAACATAAGAAGGGAAAATATTACTCTGATGACAAACACAAGTTTCACATGATACCTAAAGGAGTGGCTAATCTGGAGAACCTTTTCGACTTGAGGGAAAGATTCAAAGGGAAAAACAATGGAAAAACAAGGAGCTCATGTTCTATACACGAAACTATAAACCTAGGCACCCATGAGAATCCCAAGAATGTCAATTTAGGTAAGGCAGTGTCCAAAGAAGACAAAAAATCGTATCTTAAACTATTTACAGAATATCAAGATGCCTTTGCTTGGTCTTACTGAGAATTGAAAACATATGATACTCACATTATCCATCACACGATCTCGTTAAAATCTAGAATAAAACCTCTCCAAAAAAATATTAGGACGTACCACCCATATCTAGAAACTCTAATGTATCAAGAGCTGAAGAAATTGTTAGATGCCAATATTATCTTTCAGGTCAGACAGTCTACCTGGGTAGCCAATCTAGTGCCTGTCAGAAATAAGTATGGGGAGATCTATTTGTGTGTGGAGTTCAGAAACCTTAACTGAGCATCAGAAAAATATAACTACCTAGTCCCACCCATGGAAAAACTCCTACAAATAGTATCTGGTTCTGAAATTTTTTCCCTCCTAGACAGTTTCTCGGGATATAACCAGGTCCTGGTTTCAAAAGAAGATCGATTAAAAACTACCTTCCGAACCAAGTGGGGAACCTTTGCTTATAAACACATGCCCTTCGGGTTGATTAACGCAGGGGAAACCTTCTAGAGGGCCATGGATGTAGCTTTTTGGGAATTGATTAACAAGTGTGTGGTAGTCTATTTAGATGACGTAACAATATACTCAAAAAATAAGGAAGATCACATTCAACATTTGACTCAGATCTTCGAAAGGTGTAGGAAATATGGAATATATTTGAACCCTAAGAAAACCATCTTTGGCATAGAGGAAGGGAAAATATTAGGTCATATTATATCTCAAGGAGGAATTATCATCAACCCTGAGAGGATAAAAGCGATAGCTCAACTCCCATTGCCTCACAATAAAAAGGCCATGCAGTCTTTCTTTGGGAAAATCAACTTTGTGAGAAAATTTACTCCTGACTTTGCCAAAATTGTTAAACCTTTACTAAACATGATTCACAAAGATGCAGAGTTTAAATGGGATGAAGAAAAGAAAGATGCTTTCAATAACATCAAAACTGCCATCTCCCAAGCAACAGTACTACAAATCCCTGATTTTAGCAAAGATTTTTTCCTTTATACCTTTGCTTCTAACCAATCCTTGGTTGTGGTACTTACCCAAAAGGATGATGAAACAATGCAGCACCGGTATCATTTACGAGTACTAACCTCCAAGGAGCCGAACTAAACTACATTTCTATAGACAAATAGGCTTACACATTATATAAAGAGGTCAAACATTTAAGATCCTATATCCTGAAGAATCACACTAAAGTCATAGTAACCCATCCCGCGGTCCTATCTTTGTTGACTCAACGGGAGATGGGAGAAAGAAGGGGAAATTGGATGGCAGCCATCCAAGAATTTTATCTAGACATAAAACCTGCCAAAATAGTTAAGGGTCAAGGATTGTGTAAACTGGTCACTGAGCCCCAAGATATGATTAACATAGAAGACTCCAGTTGGGAAAATGAGTTGTCATTATGTTGTGGAAAATCATTATATGCACCTCCCAGGAAAGAATCCTATTATGGAAACTTGTCTTATCTCCTGCATCATGGAACTTGTCCGGAAAACCTAAACCCTAGAGAAAGGAGAGCTCTTAGGTTAAAATATGCTCAATATCGCCTCACAAATTCCGTTCTTTTTCACGTAAATTATGATGGAGTACTCCTTATATGTATTGAACATGATGATGTAGAAAAAGTATCGATGATGGTCCATCAGGTGGAAATTTTGCAGGAGAAACCAAAACTCACAAAATATGAAGGGTTGGTTATTACTTGCCTACTCTGTTAAGGGATGCTCATGCATATGCCAGGAAATGTAAATATTTCCAAGTAAGTGTTGGTAGAGAAAAGAGGGAAGTTGTTCCACTCCAACCGGTGACCATATCCAGACCATTTGAACAATGGGGAATATACGTCATAGGGGAAATTACTCCCAATTTTTCGAAACAACATAAATATATCTTGACTTCTATAGATTATTTTACGATATGGATGGAGGATATCCCTCTCACACACATTATTGAAAAGGTAGTAATCCAATTTCTAGAACAACAACTGATAACAAGGTTTGGGATGCCCTTTGTTCTTGTTTTGACAATGCTTCCTACTTTTCCTCCACATTGTTGACAGAATCCGCCCTTGATAAGGGGATCATAATAATAAATTATGAAAACTACTATCTGCAAGGGAATGGGGTAGCAGAGTCAACTAATAAAAAACCCGGTGAGGATTAAAAAAAAACAATTGTTGAAAATTAGAGGAATTGGCATAATTTGCTTCATAATGCCCTATGGGCTAATAGATGTTGAGATGACAGGGATCAAGAAGCATGTATAGGGCTTATGGGATCAAGAGGTCATCAGGACCAGTTCATATCCTTGTGGTTCTCTGATCGTGATGGTGCCAAAGAAGGATGGCACATGGCAAATGTGTGTTGATTATCAGGCCTTAAATAAAATCACGGTGAAAAATCGATACCCTCTTCCTTGCATAGATGATTTACTTGATCAATTGAAGAATGTTGTATATTTCACTAAGTTGGATTTGCATAGTGGATATCATCAAATCAGAGTCACAGAACAGGATACATGGAAAATTGCCTTTAAAACCAAATAAGGATTGTTTGAGTGGTTGGTTATGTTTTTGGGCTTTGTAATGCTCCAACAACTTTCATGCGTGTGAAGAATGATGTATTCAGGCCTTTCATAGATGACTTTGTGATTGTATATTTAGACGACATTCTTGTTTTTAGCGGGACATGGGATGAGCATGTGAGGCATGTAAAGCAAGTATTGGATACTTTGCAAAGGGAAAATATATATGTAAAATTGTCTAAATATGAATTTGGAAAAACTGCACTTGTATACTTAGGTCATATTGTAGGAGGACAATTGAAAATTGACCCTTCCAAAGTTGATGTAATTGTAAATTGTCCTAAGCCAAATAGTGTAACCGAAGTTCGAAGCTTCTTAGGTGCAGTCTAGTATTGGAGGATATTCATTCCCAACTTCTCCTTCATAGCAGCTCCTCTACATTCCTTAACCGGTGTGAAGAACACTTTTTTAGTGGGAAGGAAAGCAACAAAAATATTTCGACACGTTGAAGGGAAATATTAGTATCACACTAGTATTAGCACTGGATAATATCCAACATCCTTTTGAGATCAAGACAGATGCCAACAGATACGCCAGGGGTGCAGTACTGATGAAATATGGTAAGCCTATCTGTTACCACTCTAAAAATTTTAACCATGATGTTGTTAACTATCCTAAATATGATAAAGAGTTGTATGCATTAGTCCAGAGTGTAAAGAAATGGAAGCACTACTTGTTAGGGAAGGAAACCATTATACATACAGATCACCAACCCTTACAGTATCTTCAATCACATACCAAATTGCAACAATATTGGCACTACAGGTGGATGGGTTTTCTACAAAAGTTTCACTTGGTAATCAAGTACAAAAAGGGTACAAGTAACAAGGTAGCTAATATGCTTTCTAGACCTCCTATTGTTGCTTCGATTATTTTGAAGTATGCTTCTTTATCTCATGATTTCTATGTAGAACAATATTCCATCGATGAAGATTTTAAAGAAGTATATATGAAGCTAACCCTTGGTGCACAGGTAGAGAACTATTGTCTACAGGGAAAGTTACTTTACCATCTTGGAAAGCTATGTATTCCTACAAGTGAACGAGTCCATGTAATACAAGAATCTCATACTTCTTTTGTGTCTGGGCATTTTGGGGTAGAAAAAACTATGGATCATTTACAAAAGTTCTTTTACTAGCCTCAAATGAAAGCAATTGTGACTAAATATGTAAAGGGGTGTGTGATGTGTTATACTTGTAAGCCAACTAATAGAAAAATGGGGTTGTACTCACCACTTCCTGTTCCATCCCATCCATGGGAAAGTATATCCATGGATTTTGTAGGGGGTTTACCCATGACCAAAGGGGATCATGATTATTTGTATGTTGTAGTGGATAGGTTCAACAAGATGTGTATCTTGATGCCTTGTAAAAAACATATCACTATTGAGAAGACTGTTAATATCTTATTTCATCATGTTTGGGTTCACTTTGGATTACCCACATCTATCATCTTAGATCTAGATACTCGATTCCTTGGGGAATTTTGGACTAGCTTGTGGAGAATGATGGACACAAAATTGAAGAGGATCATTTCTTTCCATCCACAAACCGACGAAAAAACATAGGTGGTAAACCAAACAATGGTACTTTTTCTTTGAGGCTATTGCAATAAGCATCCCAAGGTATGGGATGACCAGATACTCTATGTACATCACGCGTACAACTGAGATTTACATTCCTCCACTCAGAGTTCACCTTTTGAGACATGTTTTGGGTACCTACCAAAGGTTCCTTTGGAATTGATGTACGGGAGAGATGCCGATGTAAATGAATATCGAATAGAGGACAGATCCCGCAAGTTCATCTAGAGGATTCAACAAATACACTAGACAGTCAAGGAACAATTGGAGAAAATTCAAGCAAAGTATAAAGCTCGGCATGAAAATCACAGGGTTGATCATCAGTTCTAGGTTGGAGACCAGGTATGGCTTTTCACATCAGCAAGGAGAGATTGAAGGGTGAAGGAAAGAAACTCAAGCCCATTCGTTATGGACCCTTCACTATCTTGGAGAAAAGTGGTACCAATGCCTTTCGTCTGGATCTTCCACCTTATATGAAGATTTACTCAGTTGTGAACATTGAGAACTTGAAACTTTTTGAGCATCCCATGATCATGGATCAAGATGAGGAAGTTTCAATTCCATCAGTTGATGATTTTGCACTTGAGTACTTGGATGAGCTACAGGAATATATCATTCTAGACAGGAGGACAAGGACTTCACGCATGGGTGATGTTGATTATCTTTGAGTAGGCTTAAAAGGCACCCATCCAAGCAAAGCAAAGTGGATCGAGAAGGAAAAATTGAGGGGACTCTTCCCTCACTTACTAGTTGATTGATGAAAGATTTTGGTGATCCAAAAAGCTCTCAGTGGGAAGTCGTGATCCAAAAAGAATCCAAAGAAGGCTAAGAATAACTCAAAACTCACAGAGGTAGCTCAGAACACTTAGAATGGCTTCAACAGACAAAGAAAGGGAAAAAATTCAAAGTTCCCAAAACTCAGTGAAAATTGCATGATTGCGAAGAGAGAATATTAAGATTTCTAATGACGCAAACGACTCATCAAACGGAGTTATGGTTTGAAAGATATTCACGGTCAAACAAGGCCAATCAATAGGGAACACATCATCATCCATACTGTTAATGTCATCATGATGTCAACAACTGATGTGGAAGGGTGACATCATCATATGGGATGTTGATGTCATCATGCTATGTGGCAACACCAGAGGCTGCCATGTGTCACTCGCCAGTGGACTTTTCAGGGGTCCATATGGACCAATAGAAAAGTGCCATGTGGAAACCCCCAGAGACACCATGTGGCACCACCCAGGGAGTGCCATGTGTCAGTACAATAGTGATAGGGAAAGCCACGTTAGCATACAAGCGGGTGTATCAGTAGGTTCCATGTGTCCCAATCATCGGGCGACATGTGGCATCCCAACAATGCCCAATGTTGGCCTATAAACAATTTTAGTTTTAAAAAAATAAATGGCGGGTCTGCCAAATCTGGTGGACCACACTAATTTTGAATGATGGTTGGCAGAGCTTCTAGTGGACCGCTAAACGTAGCAGAGGACAAACAATATAATATATATATATATATATATATATNTTCGACCCCGAAACATCTGCCTAGTCCAACGCCTTCATGACTTCACCCTAACCAACACGCCTATGGGTGTTGCTTGGTATATTTGTCATTGTCGTTATTTAAAAAGTGAAAATCTACCCAGATCCGGGAGAGAGGTGCAACCGTACTGTACGACCGTGGGCACAGATTTCGATATGAACACTGTCATAATTGCAGGTGCATAGGGCATGGAAATTGAGACAAAATTTCTCTTGGGCCTGGGAGTGCCAGAGTCAGATCAGAGCGTGGAGACAACTATTTTTGGGTAATTTGACATCACAAATCCAATGGTGATGTTTGTTTTCTTATCTGAGCATTATTTTTCCATCTTTATTTCAGATTGAGGTATATTCATGTATTTGCTAAATTATTTTGCTGAGTTAATGAAAGATCCTACCCATTTGAGAGCAGGACCCAGAGACGTAGTCCACTAGGGAGGAACTCCATTATCAAGATTTTGTGTTCAGATTTGATGCTTATGTCTCTTCATTTTTAAGTTTTCCTTCTTTAATGATGCACTTTAATTTATGCTCATTTAATACAATTCTTTATAAGTCACGATGAAAAGATCCCAGATAAGTAGGATAGATGCTTAGAACTCCATTATCCATGGATGTTAATTCTAATTGTGTTCACAGTGTGGGAAGAGTTGGAGGATGCATAGTTCTTGGGACTCAAGGGCAATACATGATTATTAGCTAAGTATCATAACTTATGGTACACAACTAATAAAAGAAGACATATCGTCTAGTTCTTCTTCTATAGAGAAAGGATTCGGAAATGCATCAAGGACACACCACACATTTCACCAAAACTAGTAGAGGCATACACCCCAATTATGTGGTTCAGGGAAGACCGACACTATATCTATGTACAGGAAAAGAAGGACCCAAGAGAAGAATGGGTCCATACAACATACAAGATCATGGAAGAAGATATCCACCTGATCATGCAAGATTGGGATCCAGAGTGGAAGATTCCAACGAATGGAAGAGAGGCAGAGCACCCTAATAACAATGCATAAGAACATGGTGATGAGTAGAGTAATAGGGAAATGAACAGGGAAATGAATAGGGAAAAAATGCAGAACACGTGCATAAAAAAATTGGAGAGAAGAGGAAAGACAAGGGAAAGGGGCCAACCCCTCCTGCGCACAAGAATAATAAAGCTCAAAAAGATCCATCCATTTATACTCTGACAGATGATGACATTGACATAATCGACTATCAAGTGAGGGATGTCATAGAAGAAGAAGTTGAAAAAGTGTCACAAAAACAAGAAGAGACACACTAGCAAAAATTGAGTTCCCAACACCCGAGATGTAGGAGAAGGTAAAAAAACTAAGTTACCTAGACTTACTCACTTCATGGATGCCCATAGCAGTACAACAAGGCTTGCACATCGGTATTGTGCAAGAAATTCAAGTTCCGTGCAAAGTTAGCATCAAGCAAGTTGGCGAAGGTAGTAGCGAAGAAGAAAGAGTTGCAAAAATATTATACAACTTCTTTATAGAAGAAGAGCATGGCTGAGGAAAAGGCTGACAGGATATTGAAGGAGAAGAGTGAGGCTGAGGAAAAGGCTAGGAGAATATTGAAGGAGAAGGATGAGGTTGAGAAGTAGGCATAGTGAATACAGTAGGCCATCCAAAAAAGTTATAAGGATATCCCAGAAATGCCAATGGTGGTATAAGCTACACTTGAAGAACAAGTGTCAAACATCAGGGAAGTCATTAAATGATTTTGCACTAGGATCGAAGACTTGGAATCACGCACCACACCAGGGACACCACTAGAGGAAAAGGAAAAAAGAGAAAGAACCATTATGACCATAGTAGAAAGTATTAAGAGACTGGAGGAGGAATGCACGAAGCTATGTGAGGAAAGCACACAGATTTGGACAAACCTGATGGAGGATCCAGAGATGAAGGTAGTGGAATCTAGATTAAGGGATGCATAGGAAAAGGCACAAAAAGCTTAAGAGAACATAAGTACGCTTCCATCAGTAGAGCGCATGATGACCATATTGGCACAAAAGCAGTCATACAATGAAATAGAAAATATAAGGGACCAACAGAAGATTCTCCAACATCGATTAATATTGTTGCAGGATGAAGCACTAAGGGTAATAGAGGATTTGGCAGCTACGCAGGGCAAGGTAAAGCAGGTAGCGCACGACAGTGAGGATAAACTCATGACCCTGACTATGCAAGTCATAGAGGATATTTTGGAACAAGAAGCAGAAGTTAAGAAATAAGTCATGACAATAAAGGAAACCTCCCAAAAGTTCATGGAAGCATGGAGGGGCGTGACACAATAGGATTAAGTGGCTCAGGATGAGTGTTGGGGGACTGTTGGACAAGCATTTTGAAGAATGAATAATGAGGACGTGTACAAAAGTAGTTAGGCATGAAAAAGAAGATAGACATGCAAAAGTAGGAAGGAAAACAATCGGGAACGTAAAAGCAACATGTAGGTGCAAAGATAGGAAAATCACGCTCGAATAATGAGTTGTCATAGGGTTTTGGGATAAGAGAAGAGGGTTTTGATCCCTAAATTCTATGTATAAATATGTAATGGGTCGAGTAGAATAGACTGTTGAAGGATGAAGGCCAAAAGTTGTTGATGTTGAGAGAATAGAATGAGAATGAGAGAGAGTTTGTGTATGAAGGCTTAGGGAGAGTTTTGTAGAGAGACTAGGAAATATGGGGAAAGTATGTCATGATGTATTTATTGTAAGTGAAGTGCGCAAACCTGAGATGATTGCACACAGAATAATAATGAAGCCATTCATTATGGATGTAGCCTGAAGTTTGGGTGAACCACGCTAAATTCTATGTCTGAATGTATGCAATTGTTCAAGGTTATTTTATTCCTCCATAACTAGATCTAGATATGTTTGTTAACCATTTGAAGCAAAACAATGATGAATGTTACAGTGAATAGTTTGTGTTGCAATATGTGTCACAATGATGTTTCATAATTAAATTTTATTAATTAATTAAGGGAAAAGGGACAAAGAATACAATGCACAAGGTAGATAAATGGGAATGAATATGATGATAGAATCCCATCCCCTCATCCTTTCATAAACTTGGTTTCTGCAACCCCAATAGATGCCTTGGGTGAGACTTCACTTGCATGTAGGTGATACTGAAAGGGTCGGTGTCTATAGGGTTTGTTGGTATAATAAACTGAACCTAGGGTATTACAACCGCGTGCCAATATCATTCATGGGTTATTTACATGTCTACTTTCTGGCCTCTCTCTAATAATTTTAGCTTAATTAGGATCTCTGCGAATGATCTAGACTCGAATCTTTAAAAACCAATATTTTGCAATTTTTGGCAAATCCAAGAAGAATTGGACAATGACACTCTCTGGAACTTTTGTAGATCTCCTCTTTATGGAAAAAACCCAGGAGTTTCATCTCAACTTGAATTAATATTCTCCAATTATGGCCAAAATAAGAAAATGGCTCCAGGCTTGATTTTTTTAATGGCTCCAGGCTTTGTTTTTTTTTTTCGAAACTGATGGACAATCTTGCCTATGAGGCAATATGCACCGTCGATCTAAAAATTGGGTGATATCTAAGTCGTTGGTCTATCAATATTTCCCAAACTGTTGACTTGATAGTCGACCATCAGCCCTTTTCCCCAGTAATTGATTTTGACACATCTCTAAACTGGCTGACCCAATTGTCGGTCATCGATCGTCGACAATTCCCATTGGTGGATTAAACACTCTCAATTCGGCCAACTCGACCATCGAACCATTGACCATTGAAAGTTCTTTTTGATTTATGAAAGCCGCTTCTCCAATTAGGCCAACACGAACATCAGTCGTCAGCCAATTCCTTACTGACATGGAAGCTCTAACATGGCATGACACATGGATGTTGACATGGCATGACACATGGATGTTGACATGGCATGACACGTAGACTCTAACATGGAATTATGGCTAACATGGAATGACACATGAATGATGACGTGACATGACATGTCATCACCCTCTTTCCTTCATCGAAAATCAAACGTTTTTCTTGGATGATCTCATACTTCGCCAACTGGATCGATGTTCGACCATCGACTCTTTCTCTCACTTGATTGAAACACTTTGCTAAATCAGCCAACCCGACCATATGCCCATCAACCCATCATCCATTTCCCTTAAATGACTAAAATTACTTTTTCGAATCCAGTTGACCAGCCCGTTGGCCCATCGGCCCATCGGCCATTTCCCTTGAATGACTAAAAATACTTCATCAAATCTGGCTGACCCAACCATTGGCCCATCGGCCCGCCAGCCATTTCCCTTGGACGACTAAAAATAATTTATCGAAACACTTTGATAAATTGGCCAACCTGACCGTCGGCCCATCGACCCGTTGGCCATTTCCCTTGTGTTGGCTTACTTTTTATTTAGTGGACCCAGGTTCTGACCTCAAACAGGGTTCCAACAAACCCCTCAAAACTATCGGCCCTCCTAGTAAACCAAAAGGAAATGTTGCGCACAGGGTGCACAGCGTAGTCTCACCCGAGATAGATTTTATGGGGGACTACAATACTCAGGCGTTTTCAGTCTAGAGATGAGTGGGGATTTTGGTTGGGTTCTTTCTCCCTTATACATTATCCTTGTTAACCATTCATTTACTTCTACAATTCATTCATCTTTAAACCTATGCATGCTTGTTGATATAACTATTTTAACTATGAATTCTTGAGCTATTGATTAACAGAAAAGTAAACCATTCATTAAAAATCACATAACACACAAGGTTTACCATGGTTCACCCCCTCCTGGGGCTACATCCACAAAGATCTGTCTTCTCTGCTCTTTTATTTATTTGTTTGCAAAATATTGCACTACACACATTACATCTTCAGTAATATAATCAAAATGAGGGCAAGTACCCTCTGTGAGGATGACTAGATCACACCAGGCTCCTCAACCTATGACCTAACCCTCAAAACCTAGCTTATTCCACTCTACTACAAGAATAATAACAAACTTTCTTATAATTATCGAATAACCACTTGAACCTACTGAACCTTTTTCCTAGACCTCATAGGTCCTTATTTATACTACTTCATAGGCTTATAGTCGTTACAATATTTGTCAAAAACCCTAACCCTATCATGGTTAGGCATGTCTTCCTACGTGCCACATTGATTTTCCTCCTGCATGCTACTTTTCCTTATTTTTATGCATGCTTCTTTCCTGCCACCTGTTGCATGTGCTCCAAAAATAGGTCTTTCTCTCCAAAAATAGGTCTTTCCCAAAACAATTCTTTATCCCAAAAATAGGTCTGCACCCAAAATAAACTTCCTTCCCAAAACATACCTACTCCCAAAATAAAATTCCTTCCCAAAACATACCTACACCCAACATGCCCCCAACATTGACATGTGGCTCGTCCTGAGCCACTCAGGTGGTGCGCGTTCCCTGTATAGCCTTTCCCAAGTTGTGGAACTTCTCTTCTAGTTCCTTTCCTTTTTCCTTCACTTGCCCAACTTTGTCTGTTAGCACTTCGACTATCTGCATTGTTATCTATTCTTGTAGTAATGTTGCGCTCTCTGAATTTTCCTGCGCCATGCTTGTCTTCTCTTCCTCCAATTGCACAATTATATGTGTTTCTTGTTCCTAGAGGGGCTCCAACTGGGCTTGTCTTTCTTGCTTATTCATCTGTGTTGTCTTTAACTCTGTCTACAGAGTCTTCATTTCTTGGGTTCCCTTCAAGTGCTTAGTAATGCTAATGGTTTTCTATCCTTGCTTCAACTCCTATATGGAAGTGTTGATTTTCTCCTCTTGTTGGTACAACTATTGTACCTTTTTGTCCTCTTCTAAAATGGTCCAAATCCATGTAGTTTTGTCGAATAATTCTGTGACTTCCCTTGCTTCCCTTGCCATCTTTGCTATCTAGAGTGCGGATAGTTGTTCTCTTTGCTCTCAAACCTTAGGAGGAGTTGTAGGATTAAGTTTTTCTTTTGACTCCTCGATTTCTTGCCTATATCCCTCAATCGTTTGTGAAATGATTTTTATATTTTCTTGTGCACTCCTCTCTAGTGCTTGCATGCTATCTGGAATGTGGTCGTATGCCATTATTATCCCCTGATCTATCTTTTCAGTGCGTTATTTTTCCTCCTCTTTCTTCGAGGTCAATTGGTCACAAGTTATCTATAAAATTTATGTTACTTCCCTACCCACCTCCAAGTTAGTGGCATCCACGCGGGCTCTAAATTGTACTTCTTGCATTATACTAGCCTAGAGTCTGTATAGTTCCTTGGTGGGTATCTGTACCATGACTACCTCAAAATTGTCAATTTCCCCCATGGGTTTCTGCGTAGTCTCTTGATCCATTTTGACTATTTTTCATGTGACTGTGAATGTATCCCTTCCTTACACTACTAGCTGAACTGTCTCATCTCCTTCTTTCTGCACCAGGGGTCATTGTGTCTTTTCATGTTGCTTCGTTGTGGCCTGTGGTACTACATGAATTTTTAATTGTTGTAGAGTTTCATGGACTTATATTATTTTGGCCATGATCTCTTCTCTTTGTGCTTCTGCAGTGCGAACCACCTCTTCCCCCCAGTCCTGGACCTTGTCCGCCATGAACTCAACATCATCCTCTATCAAGGTGATGACTGGTTCCTCATTGGTATACTTCATCTTTTTTTGCATCTCCTCTATATGTGCATTCTTCCTTTTTGTTTGTGATATTTGTGCACCACTCGATGTTTCATGTACTCTTTCCTTTCCAGCCTAAGATGTGTCCCCCTTCTTGGAATCTTGCTGAATGTCCATCCTGGGCATTGTTGTTTTCCTCCTTGGTTTCTTTGGCACTGTGTTTCTTCCTAACGCTTGATTTCGTGCTGCAACCTTCCTAGTGTTATCAGCTGGGTTTTTCATCTTTGTTGAAGGACCTGCTTCAGCCTGCCCCTTGGGTTTGGTGGATTGTGTTGCAGCTAGATTTGTTGTTGGTTTTTCTATTGGCATATTCCACTACATTGGCTAGTATTTGATTATCCATTCAATCTCTTCCTTTCTGATGCAGTATTGCATATCCAACCATTCCTTCTTTGGATCCCTTGCGGCATGGATCCCCATGTGGTTCCTAGATTCCTTAAACCTGGCTATCCCTTCAATTTCCTAGACCACTTCCACAGGAGTGCACCAC
>JASDQU010372708.1:175444-185780 GCA_032191745.1 Picea mariana
CAATCAATCAAAAAATGGTTCAGGAGGTACAATGCCCAACTGAAAATTGCTCCCTTTGCGCATTTTGTGGCTATTGTGATGAATCCTGCCAGAGCCTATTATTTCATACACTTCCTCAGCAGCTTGCAATCCATGAGCTTGTTGGTGAACCTTGTCGTGTTGTCATTGATATCTCTAAGCACAATTCCCATGTTTCCTCTGTTGGTACCAAATTGTGCCTTGACTAGCTCGACAATCTCCTTCTCGTGCACTTTGTTTTCCATGTACTCATCTGGTTGTGCGCCTACTGTAGGTAATCCTGTAATTTTTGTGATCAATGCCACATCAAGCTATACTGGCCTATCCATCCAAAGGATGCCGCCATTTACCCAGGATAGAAATTGTTTGACACAAATCCCAACATTTTTACCACGCCCGAAGTGCAGTATGTCCAGGAGGCTCATTATCTTAGAGTTGTAAAGCCATGTTATCCACTACGTGGGCTCCATGATTGGTTTGCCTAGGGGTCTAATTTCCCTTATGTTTTCTAGGTAGGATTCCTCGACCAAATTTGGTAATTTCATTGCATCGCGCACATTGTGGTTTGAGTACCTTAGTTTAGGTACTTTTCCAAGCATGTCATCCACAATGACCACTACATCTAGGAGGTAGGGAAGTGTAATGTATGTGGCATCATGCACCTTTCTTTTCTGCCTGATAATAAATGGGTATGCTTTTGTTTTTTATGTGTCATCTTCTTCCCCTTCGGAGTCCACAGGTTGGTGATGTCCTTGACCAACACCTCCTCTTCATCGTGGCCCTATTGTTGACCCTTCATTTCATCAGGTTTATCTAGTGTTTCGGGATTAGGGTTTGTAATATCATCTCAGGTCCTGGAACTCTGCACCACTTCCCCTTGTGTTGTTGTCGATGTTTCCTCCTCAACCCATGTTGGGTTAAGTGACTTTGTCTCATAAGTGGTGACATATTTGAGCTTGACGACGTTCTTGGGATCCCTCATCCTTTCCTTCCTCCTTTGGCCCTATCGAGTAACTTGTACTTAATGGCCTGGAGTGCCAAACTTTGGTGGTGTCATATTTTATTTGATTCGAACACTCACTCTCTTCTTCACACAATTATATGTAGGGTAGGCACTTGTATCTTTCTCTATTCTAAAAAATCACTAAGTGTTGAACTAACACATTCTTTCCGCACTTTATAGACCCGGTCATAATTGTTTTTCACTTTTTCTGTGCATTTGCGTCGAGTCCAATTTTTCCTGCATGTTGTATTTCTATGTTGTCGCAGTAATTGTTGCATGTGACTTTTTTCCCACTTTCCTGTTGTTAAGTCAAATTCTGCCTCTTTTTTTGTTTTTATTCTTTTTTCTATTTTTCTATTCCTTTTCTTCTTTTTCCACTTTTTATTTCTTTTTATTAGTTTTCTTTCCTAATATGTACTAGAGTACACTATAGATATGAATTTCTTACCGCGTTGTAACTTTAAAGAATTAGGAGGTCGTTTGTCCTTGTATAGTTTCATTTGACTATCGTTGACCATTCCTTTCAGTTTTGTTCCTCCCAAATCCTTTACTTGCATAGATCCCCCATCTATGACAGTCTTTACTTCATATGGCCCTAGCCAATGCATTTTAAACTTACCAGTTTGTTGCAAAAAAATGTTGGCATAGAGAATAACTAGGTCTCCCTCCTTAAAGCTTTTGTTTTTAATGTGTCTGTCATGCCAGGCTTTGTCCCTTGATTTTTGTACTTCCTGGTGAAATCCTTCCAGAATCCTGTCCTCTTCCATTTCCATTATTTGACTTAACCTCTCCTGTATTGCGCCTCTTTCTATCATGTTGGTAATTGCTGCTATGCACTGACTGGGTACCATAAATTATAATGGAACCAATGCTTCATGTCCATACACCAATATGAATGTTGTATGTCATGTCAAATTCTTGTATATGTTCTTGTATGACCATAGTATTGCTAGTATTTTCAAGTCCCAATCATCTTTGTTAACATTGCAGATCTTAGTCAATGCATTTTCCAAAATATTATTGAAAGCTTCTACTGTCCCATTTTCCCGAGGATGATATGGTGTACTCTTCTAATGATAGACTTCAAACTCCTCAGTCATATCCCTAATGGTATTATTAATAAAATGAATGCCTTGGTCACTCATCAAAATCTTGGGACATCTGAATATGGTGATCATGTGCTCAAATAAGAAGTGTGTTATGTCTCTATGCTACAATCTTTGATTGGTGTTTCTTTTGCCCATCTTGTTAAGTATTCAGTCACAGTAATGATATATATAGCTCCTGACCTTCTTGTTGGTGGGTTAATAGGTCCAACACAATCTATTTCTCATTTTTCAAATACCTGCAGAGTTACTTGTGGTCTTAGGGGAATCTCATCCCTTCTATTGGGTTTTCCAACCCTCTAACAGACATCACAGTTCTGGAAATATTCCTTCGCATCTTGATGAACTATTGGCCACCATAATCCTTCATGCAATATATTTTTCATCGTATCTTTTTCTGCATAGTGTCCTCCAACTATACCTTCATGAGATTCTGCTAAAACCCTGGGTCGTTCATGTTCCAATCCACACCTTCTCAAAATTCTATATGCTCCCATCTTGTATAAATGACCTGCAATGAGTTGATAGTCTGCATGTATGAATACTAGGTTTTTCTTCTGCACAATGCTAAAGTACTATGGAGAAACTCATGTACTTAAGTATTCAATAACATCAACGAAGTATTCATCAACTACCTATACTGAAAATAAATGTGCATCATGGAATTTGTCTTCCAAGTTAGTAGGTTATTCTCCATTGGTTACCCTTGACAGGTGATTAGGTCCTTCATTCAGCTTCCCTGGTTTGACTATTACTACAAAATCAAATTCCTAGAATAATAACAACCATCTACAGATCCTCCCCCCCAACATTGGCTTGTTGAATAGATATTTGAGGGTAGAATGATATGTGAACATTTTAAAGTGTTTACCCAGTAAATAATTCCTCAATTTATGAAGTGCATATACCATGGCTAGGACTTCTCTTTCTGTGGTGTTGTAGTTATTCTCCGATTCTGACAACTTCCTGCTTGTGAAAGCTATAGGATGGTCTAAGTCCCCTGCTCCTGGTTGCACTCGAATTGCTCCAAGTGTTATCGTTGATGCATCTACGTGTAAATGAAATGTCTTTTCCCAATCTGGAAATACTAATATAGGTGTTGTCACCATATTTTCCTTTAGAGAGTCCATTCCTTCCTGACAATCCTCATTCCACTAAAATATGGTGTCTTTCTTTAATAGTTTTTCTATTGGTGCAGTAATATGCAAATACCCCTTTATAAACTTCTTGTAGTAGCCTGTATGTCCCAGTGTTTCTCTTAACGAGCACACTGACTTTGGTGGCGGTAGATTCATAATGACTGCAATCTTAATAGGGTCAACTAGTAAACCATGTTTACACACTATATGTCCCAACAATATCCCAAAAGGTGTACCAAAAATGCATTTCTTGATGTTTAATGATATCTAACATTTACTGCATCTTTCCAACATTATTCTTAACACTTCTACATGGTCTTTCAAGAGACTATACACAGTTCAGTCATCCATATATACTTCTATAAATTGATGTATGAATTCCTTAAAAGAAGCTACTACTACCCTTAAAAAGATAGTTGGCACATTCTTCAATCCAAAGGGAATGATTGTATATTGGTAGGATCCCCATTCTGTAGAAAAAGTAGTCTTATACATGTCCTCTCGAGCTATTTTGATCTCATAGTATCTTGAGAATCCATCTATGAATGAATATGATTCCTGGCCTCCCACATTCTCCAAGACCTCATATGTAAAAGGGGTAGGGAAAGGGTCATGTAAAAAAGCATCATTGAGTTTCCTCAAATCTACACAAATACTTATCCCCACTTGCTTCTTTTCCTGGACTACCATGGGACTAATCCATTCAGATTCCTCTACTAGTTCTATAATGCCAGCTTCCAAGATTCGGTCAATTCTGCTTTCACTTACTGCTTATACATTGGATTTAGTATGTAAGGTATCTATCTGACAGGTCTAGCCTCGGGTTTGAGAGGTATCTTCATCTCACCTAGCTCCCTTGCTATGAATTTCATCTCTGTAAAGGTTGTTGAAAACATGGCATTGTATCTGCATAGTAACTCTATTATTATTTCTAATGTTTGCTCATCCCAATAGTCTCCAATACTTGCCATTTTAAGATTATCATTTGTCCCAATGTTAATTTTCTTAACTTTGATAATCTTTCTCCTTCAATATCTGTGATTTGTATGTTGCACATATCATCTTCATCTGGTGCTTCCTCTTCGACATGATAACATGAGAGTAACTCTTTGACTATCTGTTTGTTCTGTTGTTGATATTTTGTTATGATTTCAACCTCTGGTTCATAAAAAAATATCACTCCCCTTATCAGCTTCAGCGTTGAATCAATGTTGGGGTTCTCATGCTCGAATGAGAAGGTTACTACAAAGTTCTGATGTAATCTTGTCCATTTTGTAGTGCCTCTGTGCATCTCATGATCTATGTACCAGTTCCCTAGGATCCCATCTAATGTATGAATAAAATGATGAGGCCATTCCTCTGATGGTGTCATTCTCCATTGTGTTATGCACTTCTCCAAGTGTTCAACTGGTGTTCCATTCCCATCATACTTATGCATTGTATTTCTCCCTTGTTCTGCACCAAATCTATTGCACAATAGTTGTTTACGCTGATACCAGTTCTAAATTGTTTCTTTATGCGTACCCCACCATCTTGGAGGTGTTTCCTTGAGTGAAATATCTAGGGATAAAAACCTTTGATTTTCCAACACTTCCTGCTCATATTTTTTCAAGAATTCCTCTAAATCATTTAGCCCATGAAAACTGGGAGGTTCCCTTATCTTTGTACCCACCCATCTTACTGTGTAGTTTATTCTTGCGCACCTCCTTGTGGAGACTTTATGTAGTCTCTGTTGTCAACTCTCCAACCCTGTGTCTAAGTCTGAAGCACACGATGTAATGCTTCTCCACCTGAGTACCCGATCTGCAATTGGGTTGACACAGTCTTCTTCTCGCACAGTGGTTCTGTAAAACTAGTTTATTTCTTCCAGATCTAAACAAATCGCCTATACAAACCTTTCTCCTTCTGAAGGATCCAATGGTGCAATGACTCTATATTCACCTGATTCAAAAGTCATTTTCCTTGTCTTTAGGTTGATTATAGCCTAGTTATCAAATGCCCAATCCAATCCAAGTAATGTTGGGTAAGGTGTTTTTCCATCTACTATCTTTATTAATTCAAAATCTTCCATAGTGCACACTCCATCCAAATCTACTGTCACATCTTTAAGCCTTCCAATTGGTAACACTCTCTGTTGATTTTCTAGTTTCAACTGGATAGGTGAATAGCCTAATGTGGGTTCTCCTATACACCACCATGTCTTCTTAGGAAATACATTTACTTCAGAGCCTAAATCCAATATAATATCTCCCATGTTGAAATCCCCAATGTTGGCATTTAGTCTGAATTCTCTTCTTGTCCTTCTTCTTGTATGGAGATGATTGACTGCTTTATGCTCTAACTTCCCTTCTACATCTGTGTTGCATCTTTCTATCATATTTTGTAAGACCTTAACAGATGATTGATTATTCAATAACTTAGCACATGATTGCATAAACGTCTTTATGGTACTTACTTTCTCTAAAGGTTTTCTTTTACTAGTATGGCCCATTGAAGATGACATCTCGTACATTGGTGGATCCTACATTTGTTGCGCGATTGATGTAGACACAAAATTCTACTTGAGAAACTCTTGTCTGGACTTCTTAAATGTTTCCTTTCATTTCTGCATGTTAAACTGCTTTTGTGGCTCAATATTCTTCTTTACCCACTTGTGTTGAGATGGATCTTGTTTTTCTACATCAACTCATGTCTTGGCTCCTCCTCGAGTGACTATATTGATGCTTTTCACATCATCCCTAGCTATTGTAGAAATACACTGGACATTCTGGTTGTTCTGGTTCCTTTTTTCTTGGATATTTCCTAAGAGTGTTGGGCACTCTTTTGTGTCATGGTCTGTTGCGCGACAATACACACATGTCTCTGGTGGAAGTGGACAATCCCTTGGATAATGTCCTTGGTTTTGGTAGTTGTGGCATACTAATGGTCCTCTGTCTCATCCAAATCCTCCTATGCCTTTTCCTCCACCTCTGTATCCACCTCAATCTCCTTGTGGTGTGTTGTATTGGGGCACTTGGTTATACTACGTGGGGTTATACTGTGGTTGCACATTGTTGTATTGTGGCTTCTCATAGTTGTACTACGGTTGCACATTGTTGTGTTGCGGTTGCGCATTGTTGTATGGTGGTGGAACTTCATTGAACTGAGTTGCAGCTTGTCTTGTCAACATTTCTTCTTACACCCTGTAAGTGTCTAAAGTTATTTCTCTCATTAGTTCCACCGTTCTACAATCCTTATCATCACGACCCACTAATTTGAAAAACTTGCAATATGAACTTTTTGGTAATATCTTATACTTATGCATCACCGGAAAATGATATGGATCATGCCCATGCATCTTACAAATATCACACCATGGTCCTCCTATTGGAAAGGGGTTTGGCACCCTGTTTCCATGTATTGCACAAAAGTTGGGCATTCGTTCTTATGATGTCCTTCTGTCTTGCATAGCGTACAACAAATAGCTTCTCTTTCCTATTTTCCCTTATTTTGGTTAAGTTGAAATGTTAGATTCTTCAAATCCTCCTTCAACTCCTCTATTGTTGAATCTATCGGATGATACTGGTTCTCTTCTAGTTGTAAGGCTGCCTGCAGAGCCTCTGCCTAAGTTTGGAAATTTTGTTGTCTCAAAGGATACTTCAAGTGTGGTAACAATGAGTTCACAAATAAGTGACTATGTTTCATTTCAGTAATTGCATATTTCAATTTTCCTTTCAGACATTTGAACCTCTGATCAATCTCCCAAACAGACTCACCTGGTTTATTCATGATTTCAATCATTTCATTCATGTACTAGTCTTCTGAGCTTGGCTTATAAAACTAGTTTACTAATAGTTTTTTCACATCCGTGATAGTCTTTGGTACTCCCTGTGGATTGTTCACATATAGGCTCATGTACCAATCCAACGTGACGTATCTTAGTGTGATAGCTAACTATGTGAGCTTTGTATCCTCATATTTGATCTGCTTTGCTTCTCATATCTTCTCACATATGAATAAATTCTTTTTAGGTTCCTCTGACGCCTCTCCCCGAAATTATGGTAATCTGATCGTGGGAGCATGTCTTTCCATTTTGAAATGTGTTGAGCTACTACCTATGCGCGATGTAGATAATTAACTGTTACTTCCTGAAATTTCTCCCCCAATTGATTTTCCTTGATTGGATCCATGTTCTATTGTTCTTCTTCCACTAAAATTTGGTTGTCTAAACGTTGGTGTTATTTCTGGTGTATTGGTCGTACATGGGGTTGTAGGTTCCACACTGATGGTGATTTGGATTGGATTTCTTCTTTCTATTCCTGACCCTGGACCTCTTGTTTTCCTTTCGTATGTTGTGCGCAGGATTTTTTCAATCTGCTCCACAGCCCAGAGATCCTCTACCTCTTCTTCATCACTCACCAAGCCCTCTCTGTCAGCTATGGCTCTCTTCTTGTTATACATTTTATATTGGTAAGGTATTCCACTGCACGTCTTTCCAGCCTTTTCCATTATCTACTTTGTCTTGTCCTCTTCCATCATGATTAGATCCATGTCCTCCTTCTTCTTTCCCTTATCCATCTCCTTGTCCATATCTCAACCTCCTTTTAGTGCTTCCCCCCCTTCCCCCATGCATGCAAGGAAGTTTAGTTGTTTGATTCCATGGTGATGACATCGTTGTCAGACAATAAAATATTGATTGAAGTATACAATGATCTAATGTACCTACCTATGGGTCCCTTTAGAAAATCTTTCTTTGCCGCGGTGTAGGACTTCACAGTATCTACTGCAAATTCAGTGATAAACCTTGCAACAATATTGTCTAACCAGAAATCTATTGCGCGCATGAATTTGTTATTAACTTTTTGTAACTGACCGATCTCCACAAGATTCCACTCCAGCTGTGTGATCTGATTTGTAGGGTGGTTGTCCTTTAACCTCAATAACCACTCCTACGAAAATTGCAGGAAGTCATAGAAAAATACCTCATGCAAGTCGCTAAGCATGTATTTGTCAAGATATTTGCGTGGTGTTAACTTAGGGTTTCCCTTGTCTTTCTGCGCAAAATCAAGTTCCTTTGTTCTCAACCATATTTCAATATCCACCTTCATTGGATTCCATCACGTGAACATTCCCTTCTATACTTTTGTCCTCTGCGCTTTTCTTCCACATATTTTGTCCACTCAATTCGTGTAGTTCCAGTCGAAAACATAATCATTTGTTGGCTTACTTCTTCTTTAGCTGACCCAGGTTCTGATCTCAAAAAGAATTCCAACAAAACCCTCAAAACTATTGGCCCTCTTGGTAAACCAGAAGGCAACGCTGCGCACAGGGTGCACAACGTAGTCTCACCCGAGATAGATTTTATGGGGGACTGCAATAGTAAGGTGTTTGCATTATAGTAATGCATGGGGATTATGGTTGGGTTCTTTCTCCCTTATACATTATCCATGTTAACCATTCATCTACTTCTACAATTCATTCATCTTTAAACCTATGCATGCATGTTGATATAACTATTTTAACCATTCATTCTTGAGCTATTGATTAACATAAAAGTAAATCATTCATTAACAATCACATAACACAGTTTACTGTGGTTCACCCCCTCCTGGGGCTACGTCCACAAAGATCTGGCTTCTCTTCTTTTTTATTTATTTGGATGCAAAATATTGCACTGTGCGCATTACATATTTAGTAATACAATCAAAATGAGGGTAAGTACCCTCTGTGAGGCTGACTAGATCACACCATGATCCTCAGCCTGTGACCTAACCCTCAAAACCTAGCTTATTCCACTCTACTACAAGAATCATAACAAACTTGCTTATAATTATCGATTGACCCCTTGAACCTACTGAACCTCTTTGCTAGACCTCCTAGGTCCTTATTTATACTACTTTATAGGCTTATAGTTGTTACAATATTTGTCAAAATATTTGTCAAAAAACCTAACCCTATCATGGTTAGTCATGTCTTCATATGCACCACATTGTTTTTCCTCCCACATGTTTCTTTTCATTCTTTTTTTGTATGTTTCTTTCCTGCCAACTGTTGCACGCACTCCAAAAATAGGTCTTTCTCTCCAAAAATAGGTCTTTCCCAAAAGAGATCTTTCTCCCAAAAATAGGCATGTGCCCAAAATAGAATTCCTTCCCAAAACATACCTACACCCAACACCTTGGACGACTAAAATTACTTCAGTGAATCCAACCGATTCGCCCATCAGGCCATCGACCCATCGGTCATTTCCCTTGAACGACTAAAAATACTTCGTCAAATCTGGCTGACCTGACCATTGAACCATCATCCATTTCCCTTGGATGACTAAAAATACTTCACAGAATCTGATCGACCCGACCATCAGCCCATCGGACCATCGACCCTTTCCCTTGGCCAACTCCAACACTTCGAAAATTTTTCGACTAATTCCCGACGAATCTGGACCGTCGATCTAACATTCAAAATGATCTTGGTAGTGGATCTAATCCCAACTCCCATTGATCAAAAATGAATCCAAACCATTGATTGGACTCATTTTCCCAACTGTCAAAAATGAATCTCAGTCGTCGATCTGCTCAACCGCCGAAGACCTTAGAAATTTTCAAAATTTCCAAGGATGAATCTGGGTCGTTGATCTTGATATCGAACATGATCTCGGTTGTTGATTCATCAAACTTTTCCCAACGCTACAATATCCATTAAAACTCAAATTTTTGACCTTGTAGGTCGAATCTAACTTTGCAACTTTGCAGATAAACTTCATTAAACTTCTTAGACAGACTTGAATCATTTAAACTTGGATCTGCTCATGAATTTTGGGATTTTCTCTCTATTTTTCCACCATTTTCCCAAATTCACACAGACAAAATCTGTGACCGCGAATCTGCCCAATTCGCACTCGTCCTGGCCCATACCAGTTCGTTTTTTGAACTAGAAGCTCTAATGCAAATCTATAACATACCCAACCACCAAGGTAGGGCCACGCTACTTAAAAACACACTTCAAAACTAATTTTGATTTCTAGTAACATTTAATTAATAAAGAAGCATGAAAGACTCACTTGAAATAATCAAGATTCATGCTACAACATA
>JASDQU010372709.1:448-11441 GCA_032191745.1 Picea mariana
AAAAATCTTTTAGGGGATACAATTTTAAAAGGGGAAAAAAATGTTTTGTTATATTATGCTAATTAAAAATTTATTAATTAAAAAGGAAAAGGGGAAAAAGGTAATTTTCTGCACATACCAATTTGAGTTTTAAATGAAAGGGGACAGAGGGAAATTTAAAAGATTTAGGAAACTAGGAAAAAGAGGGAAACATAAAAATAAAGGGGAAACATAAGGAAAAGAAAAAAGACTAACTTAGTAAGGTATCTAGCATTTAGAACTTTTTAAATTGAACTCAACTAGTGATTTAGTAAGGAGGTAAGTCATTAAAATGTGTAAGGGAATAGGGGGACACCTAGGAGCATTTATAGGAATGTTTTTAGGTGGGTGAGAGAAATACGAGTAATTAATTAATTAATGAAATTAATTTATGGTGCAATGAAGGGGATGGGTGACACATGTACGGGGAGGATTTTATGAATTAAATTATTGAACAATAAATTAAATGGGATTTTGGGAAACTAAATGACTTAGAAACTTTATATAAAGGAGGGAGGAGGAAGATGATGGATATCCTCTGTGAAGCATAAGGTTACGCTGCAGAATTTTAGAATTGACTGACTTAACTTGTGGGAGTTGGGATACCGAGCTTGGGGAGGAGTGGTAGCTCGGCCTTGCGAGGTGAGTTGGGAACTAGTTGATCTCTGTTTGAGTGTGCATGGCCCCTTTGTAGCATGGGGAGCTAAGGGGGAAGAAGAGTACCCCTAGTTTTGGTTGGGAGGTACAAGTGAAGTCTGATCGGTCGGCAAGACAGAGTGGCACGGAGCACGTGGGACAACAAATCGGAGAAGACGACTTGGGATACGGTACGCTTACTTGATTCTGCATGGTAGATTCTTATTATACCTCACGCTTTCAATTCTGTATTTTTAATTGGGTAAATAAAATGTTTGACTTAGCATTTTAATGGATAACTTAATTCCCCATAGCCTTAACCTCATTGTTGATTGATTCCCTTGGCTTTCGATACCTGTATGTTGTGACCACCTTATGGTTTTATTGATTTTGTGATGCGTTTGTGATTCTTACTTGACCCTCGTCCCTAGCTCATCAGTCCTTGCCTGAGAATTTAGCTAGCATCCGGATCAACGGTCGTCACTTTGGTGTTAATAGACCTATAGATCCTAACACCCTACTTTTTTGTGTGTGAATGATGAGCAAAGGATGTGTTTTCCCAGTTGTCTACCCCTGTTGATTGTTCTTGGTTGATTGATGGTCTTGTGCCTTGTTGTGATTGATTACCTCTGTGATTGTTTATCCTTTCCCTCAGGGAACCACTTATTATCCTCTACATTTGATCTTTGTGTTTGATGCATTTCCTGGCAAAGTAACTATGCATTTTTTATCCCTTTCCTGAAAAATTTAAGTCTGCCTTGATACATTTCCTCGTGAATTCACTGTGTGTGTTTTTTTTTTATGCATCTGGTATGTCAATTGACTCTATGATTGGTAGTTGCATTGACTATGTTTTTCATGCCCAACTGACCACAATTTTGGTTTTTGTCTTGACTACATTCTTCATGCCAATTAAATTTGTGATTTTGGTTGCTGGCTTGAATGTGTTTTTCATGCCAACTGACAACGATTTTTTGGCTGCATTTGGTTTTCAGTGGAGGCATTTGTTTCTGATTGATTTATGGTTAGTGCTTGTTTTTTTAATCAGCAATCACCACCTCGAATATTAATGCACCAACAATGATTGAGTTAACTGTAATAGTTGACTAGCATTAACTCGAATGGCAGTAACAATGAGTTAGTTATCAATGTGAATCGATTCATTGATTGGCATTATCCTGAATGGATAAATCCCGATTGTTATTATGCTATGTATTGAATGCCATTATAAATTAAGTATTGACGGTGATTTATCGTTATCCCCCAGTGAGTTGAGGTTAGATATTATGTTACATATACTGGCTGCGATCCACTCGAATTATTTTGAGAGATTTTACGCATTTATTGGCAGCGAATTCGTATGTAATTCGTGGATATGATTGGGACAACATTTATATGTATTTAATGGATATCTATATCTAATATGCGATGAAGTTATATGTTTCTCTGGGGATTTTATTTAAACTCTTTTTTTCCCCCGAAAATAAACATGTTAGACACTGATTTAATCAGAGACAACAATTTTTCCATGATTGTGATTTTTAACAGGTTATTAATTGACAACGATATTATAGCTTTGGAATAACAACGATTTTCCTATTTATTATTAACAGATAGTTAGAATATTGGTCTGACAACGATTCTACAGGTTAGAATGCGTAATTTTCTCTTACGAATTTACCCAGCGTAAATTTACCCTTATGATTTCACCCATCTATATCCTTCATGCTCTATGCACAATGTATTGATGGATTGCATTTTGTGGCGTGGTATTAGTGCGTTGGGTGGCTGCGTAGTTGTAGCAGTGTACGTTGTGTGTGTCATCATTTTTCTATTTGCATTAAGAATTGACACTATAAGGTTACTCACAGAAAATCGTGCAATAACTAGACTTGTTGTCACAACTGAGGTTTTACTGAGCGATTTAGAATTATGCAATGAAGATGTCAACAAACAGATAACTTTAAATAGGCAGACAACTTGTTAAGAGAAAAACCAAAAAATATATGTCCTAAGCTCGCAATTAACATCATTTTTGGATTACATTATCCCAATATCCAACTTCCTTAGAGTTTGGTAAATTGAGAGACTTTCGGCCCTAGACATTGGTCCCTTAAATCGCATTTGATTATGAAGTTGATATCATTGTTATCATTATGAAATTGCATGTCAATGATTGTCGTTATTGCATGAAATATCCCTTGAGTTCTGAGGGCCCACCTTCGATCATTTGTGTCCTAGAGAAGATAGGTATAATTTAGGATTAAGTGAAAAAGGGAAACCCTTCTACAAACCAACATGTTTCATTGTTGTTATGCTTAGTTTATATAAAATAATATCACTTTATTCAAAGGGAACTTTTAATTAATATTTAACTTACACCTAAAATGTGGATTCAATATTTATATATTTATCGTTGTGAGAGATAAATGTGGAGTCAATAGGATTGTTAGGCATATTGGTTACTGGCGTATTAGTTAATTTCTTGCAAGAGAGTAATGGCCAAGTGATTAGTAGTTTTTGCTAAACATTTTGTAGATAACAATAATTGGCTACTACGCACCTTGTGCCTTAAGTGGAACAGTAAAGGGGGTTGGTCAAAATCGTTTCACCACTTGGATTGCATTGTAGGAATTAAGATTCCTTCGATCAGTTGTGCAATTTAAATTGAGTAGTGTTGTCTTGCATCTGGTCAACCCATTTCTCGGGGTCGTAGGTGTAGTTTTCTGGTGAGTTCTTTGGTCTCCTAGCGCTTTGATTGTATCTTGGGTTGAAGGTCTAGATGTTTCAGTTGTGTCGTGACTACTGTCATGCCTATCACCATGCGATGACATGAATCCGGATGAGTGGATCGTCGCTTGCCCCAATGGATGGAGGCGAATGATAACTTGCCCAGATTCTTTGCTTCCATTGGGGGCATCGTTCATTGTCGTTGTTGTTGGTTGCTTGGGTTGTAATGCCTTCTTGTGTTTTGTTTTACGTTCCATAGAGATTCTAGTTATTGGTCATCGAGGCCGTGGTGTTGGGATTGTGGATGTTGTGTTTAGCTTGTAGGCATTGTCTTGTTAGTGTCAGGCGAGTAGTCGTTTGTATCTTTCTATTACACATGTCTCGCCCAGTTGTTCATTGTGCTAGTGCATTGAGTCATTGTTGTTTGTTTCCTGATTTGTGTGCGTGGATTCATCGTCAAGTTATGTGGTTCAACATTTGTCATCTTTTCCTTCCTGCCAAAAAAAAAAAATCACTTTCTGCTTCGCACGTAGTCATAACGATTGGGATCCTCACTACTATATTGAAATATTATATAGATATCAATTTATATACAATCCTTATTGTACTATTCCTAGAGCACCTAACTATTGTATTTTTGTTTTTCTCAAATAAAAATATGTTTTTTTTTCTTGGAAAAAAAAGATTGAAACATTATATCATTTCATGATATGAGATATATTTCTTTCATGATATGAGATATATTTCTTTTAGGATTCAATAAGGTTATCATTTCAAATGGAAATGGCATATATTGGTAGTAAGCTTGAAATTTTATATATATTTTCATGGTAACGATTTTTTTCTCAGCTTAATATTAAGTCCTTTTTGTAATATTGAAAATACATTTCAATTCAAAAAACCTTAGGATTTGTTCAGTCTTAAGTTATTGAAATTATAGCTTATCAAATCCTATGATTCACTCAATAATGACTATCCTTTCCTTTCAAAATTACAACTAGCTTAAAGATGGATTATTGAATTCTTTTAATATTTCTACAAGTAAATATCCCAAATAACCATTTGATAACATGTATTGGTAGTAAGCTTGAAATGTTATATATATTTTCATGGTAACCGTTTTTTCCCATTAGTTTAATATTAAGTGCTTTTTGTAATATTGAAAATACATTTCAATTCAAAAAAACCTTAGGATTTCTTCAGTCTTAAGTTATTGAAATTATAGCTTATCAAATCCTATGATTCACTCAATAATCACTATCCTTTCCTTTCAAAATTACAACTAGCTTAATGATGGATCATTGAATTATTTTAATATTTCTATAAGTAAATATCCCAAATAACCATTTGATAACCTGTATTGGTAGTAAGCTTGAAATGTTATATATATTTTCATGGTAACATTTTTTTTTCCACTGGCTTAATATTAAGTGCTTTTTGTAATATTGAAAATACATTTCAATTCAAAAAACCTTAGGATTTGTTCTGTCTTAAATTATTGAAATTATAGATTATCAAATCCTATGATTCACTCAATAATGACTAAAATTACAACTAGTTTAAAGATGGATCATTGAATTCTTTTAATATTTCTACAAGTAAATATCCCAAATAACCATTTGATAACATGTATATTGTACCAAAGTACCAATTCACAATGTCATGTATATTACCTAGGGTGTAAATAATCTAATAATGTAAAAATAGATAATCTAATAACCTAAAAATAGGTAATGGAAATATTCTTTTAGACCTATACATATTTCAATCATGTAAAAGTTCTTGTGAATATCATTACTATAACCGAATGCGTGTTCTTCAATTTTGTGGGCTTACCTTGAATGGTTGTTTTTGAAATGCTAGAGTGAAAAATTCTTTGGCATAGCCTATATCTTGAACTAATTTATTATTATACCACATTTTTTAAAGAAAACATTAGAATAGATGGAAAAAAATTACTAGGAAGAATGTTTTAGGTAAAGTGGAAAAATTTATGACCTCCTTTACATTACATTATAAGTGGCCAAATGATTACTTATATACTTGGAAGCGGGATTTAGGAGAAGTTTTTCAAACTGAAACCTTTTCTTTGTATTTCATTTCGCATCTTATTAAAGCACTTATAATTTGTCATGTTGTTGTTTTTTTTTAATTTTATTTCTTTTCATAATTTTAAATATTGTATATGTCAATAATCATAATAATGAAAATAAATTTGAAATTATATATATTTTAAATTTAAATTTTTTATTATTTTTCTTTTATTATTAATTAAATATTAAATATAAATTCGTAATAAAATTTTAATGAAAAAAGTATAATTAAAAATTAATTGAAGGTTTAGAATTTTTGTCTCCAAGATATATGAATACACTATCATATAATAATGATTTATCTATAAATATTATAAAAATCCTAACAATGAGCATATTTCTTCAACAAAAGATTGTTCTTGATAATTTATGTGGCATGTATAAAATTGTTGGATTAGGTTATTTTGTATTGTTTTACAACCAAAATAAGTGAAAATTAATTATTTTTATTTGATTCTAATGATGTTTTATATAAAATAATGATGAAATGGGAAAGAACATAGTAATAAAATGGAAAGGGTCATAGATTATGCAACAAACAAGAATCAATTTAGCTTCATTTACAAGAAAAAAAGCTTCTTGAATTGTGTTTGCAAAATTAATTTCTACACATTGTTATTGTCAAAGTATATCTAAAACAAAACATAGCAAGATTTCTAAAACAATTGGTTTCATACTGATTTTAAGATCAATTCTGTTTATATGAACTACTTTATAATGTAAACAATACATGGTACAAATGGAAATTAACAATCCAACAAAAGTTTTAAACATTTAGCAATTGAATAAAGTGTGAACAATGTATTTTCAATAAAATGCAATTAACATTGTTGTAGTAGATGATTCACCTACGATTATGATAGAGAATCTCAAACAAAATGTGATTCTTTCTACTTCATTCAAATAAAATAATCAAAAAGATAAATAGTTGATAATCAATCTATAAAAAACATTAAATAAATTATCCAATGCACTAGCTGTCTGAGATATTTTAAAGGATTTTTCACAACATTTAATAATACATGAAGATAACTTTAATCAATATGTAAGAGATATTCCTATATAAGAAAAAAATTCAGTTTATAATATAAATTCTTGTGCATTTTGCATGTGATGACTTATTTCTATGTTTTGTAGACTTGTATACACAAAATTTTAATGTTTATAGTACAAATTCTTGATCATTGTATATATGTGGTGTATTGTTTCTATATTTTGTGGCCTTGTCAATAAGGCCACTTTTATTTCACAAATTGGTGGTTTGTGGTATTGTCACTAAAACATTATTCTATTGATTTTTAATGACAATGAGTTGTTCAATTTTCATTTTCTTTGTTGTAGGAAAGTTTAAAGTACATCTTGATGTTTATAACTCTTAAAAATCAATGATTTGAATAACATTTTGATATGTTTATATAGAAATTTTTTATTTCATAAAAATAACAAAATTATATTAGCTTGTCTATAAAAATTAATATAATTTTTTCTTGTTTCCTTGAATTGGGACATTGTAATCACATTTTTTTAATTTCATTTAACTAACTTTGCAAAACTTCCTTCCTATATAAATGGAAAAAATTAAGAATACATACCAAATTGGAAAAAAATTGAGAATACATACCAAATTGATATTTTAAACGCTTTCAAAAAAAATTGATGTCATTATAAATGAACTGTTGAAATAAAGATATATTAATGTCATATATATGGTCGTAGGGAATATGAGAGTTAATACTATTTTGAAAGATGTTGTTGGTCTTTGAAATGAAAGAAGTCTTCTTCTAGTCATAAACCATAAATATAATAAGTTGGAGTATTGGAAGAAAATTAAATTGAGAGTTTGGTGATAAGTCTTAATTTTAAGTCTTAGTTTTTTTTAGGCCTTTTCAATTCAAAGTATCTAAATACTATTTGAATAGTTATTATGTTCCAATATGGATAGAAGATGTTACTGAAAAGTATATTTGACAAGTACTTGCAAAAATAGGATACTTTGTGACTTACAAACAAAAATCAAAGTAAAAAGTACTATACAATTTTATGAAAAGAGGTTTAGTGATATGTGGTCCGGGAGATAAATACCACAAATCAAATGTATTTCTAAATATAATAAGATACTCTGTGACTTACAAACAAAAATCAAAGTAGGAAGTACTATACAATTTTATTAAAAGAGGTTTAGTGATATGTGATCCGGGAGATAAATACCACAAATCAAATGTATTTCTAAATATTCATGCAAGCTTTCTCAATTCACTAGAGATAGATCAATCCACATCTTGATATAAAATCTTATCCACGATGGGAAAATGAATATACGTGGCTAATGTGGGTTCTATTCCCTTTTTTAACACACTTCGTCATATCACGGAGAAACATGAGTACATTGCAATGTTCAATACAACATGGACATAGTTTTGGTGAATCAATGTCTATGATTATATACCATTTTAATACATGGAAAGTGAAAATGCTATTAATAAACAATTTTTTTGTTATTTATTTTAGATTAATTTTTTTACATTAATAAATTTGATTTGTCAATAGATAATTAAAGTTTTTTTATTTTCAACATACAATTTTTTTAAATTTGTAATCTTAAATCAATTATTTTGTGATTGAATTTATATTATCATATAAACATTAAGGTATAAGGAGACACTAAAAAAATTATCCATGTTAAAGGTTGGTGGGGTTTAGGTCGGGTGTGATTTGCATATGATTTTGATAGCTTAGATGTTTATAAGTTGTGGTTGTCGAGTGCGAGGTCTAGGTCGGGTGTGGTCTGGGAGTGATTTTGACATCTTAGATGCCCATAGGTTGTGATTGTCGAGTGAAATATCGAGATGATTTTAATGGTTTAGATGCCCATGGATTGTCGTTTCTTAACTAACAGTTAAAATTTTGATCACTCAAGTGATAAAAATTTCTAACAAACAAACAAAAAATATAACTCTATAAATGTAATATATAATACTTGGATTAAAATTTCATATCTAAATAAAGATACATTTGTTATAAAAAAAAACATAAAATTACTTAATAAAATATAAATAAAAATATATTCTATATTAAAAAAACTTAAATTACTTGATAATCATTACTAAGTGGATTATTAAAATTAATCATAGAACTAACTTTGAACTATTTTTTTCAATTGTCGGGCATAAAGTAAATATGCATCCCATGCCAAAAAAAAAACATAGAATTACTCAATACTGAGTACTTAATGGATTATTCATACTAATCGAAAATCAGTTATAGGTGAAAGACTTTGAACTTCTTTTTTACTTTGAAGCAATTTTTTTTACTTAAAAAAAATTGTATATTTTTATTAATATAATAAAAAGAATACATCTTATATATTACTATACAACATTTTGTTACACTTTAATAATAATAATAATAATTTTCAGATGGGGTGATAGTGGACAATATGCCTATGGACGCATGCCTCTCCCTCTTGCCACCTTAATGACTTTAAGACTACCTTGCATGAGGCAGGGCGCCATTACTCTTAGTGTGTCCTACTCTGCCTTGTCGTCCCTTCCATGGACCATCGCCATGGTTCGGCCTTTACTCTACGCGTGTGGACGTTTAATGAATTGCACCATCTGCTCGGGTTATTTGAACTGCACCAGATGCTTCAGATGCCTCATTCTCTCTCATTTTATTTCTCCAGAGATCGGCCTCTTTTCCATCTTCTCGACCTCTTTCCCAACTTCTCTGTCTCTTTCACACCTCTCCCTCAATGTCTCTGGTTGTCATGCGTGACCCCTCTACTCCAAATGTAAGTCTGGTCGGCAAGTTATCGTCAAACTACATCCATAATCATCTAATCAATAATAATCAAACATCATAACATCTAATGACATGTACATATGTGACATCAACAACATTCAAACCCTAGCAGTCCACTCTTTGACTCAATCCAGAGTCCAAGGGGTTTCATCGATGCCTCTTCATCCTCAATGTCCAAAGCCTTGCACAGTCAGGAGAACCCAGTCAATAGGACTTGTCTATGTAAATACAACAAAATAACATATCATCAAATCCACAATATCTCATAATCATAATCAAAACAACCAATAGTATAATAACCCGGATCACTTGCACGTAAGTGTCCTCAAAGAATAAGTTCGCTTAGTGAGCGCAAGAGTGGGATGTTACATCTTGTTTTGCGGCTTCTTCTCCCTAGAAGCCTCGATTTTCTTTCTTGTAGATTATTCACTCCATGGCTACTCTTCTTCACTGGAATATGTTTCTTCGATTCAGTAATATCGACTATTAAAATTTGCTTCTTTCCATATTCTCATGTCATTTGTTAGAGTCACTGATTCTGAAAAAATGACAACACCTTCATATTGAGGTCATGAATCTGAATATAAACATTATCAATAATAATTCCAAAGACTTTAACAACTCTTTACATCAAGATTCAAACTTTTGGCATGTTACATGACTTTAATTTTCCTTTAACATGACATAAATATACTATTTTCTTCCACTTCATCTTGTTTTTATTCACTTTTATTTTTTCTACTATATATCTATGCAACCATATTTCAAGCCACTAAATAAACAACCACCACTTTGCTTTATTTATTTCTTTAAAATAACATAAAGAATCGGCCCCATTTAAAATAAAAAATATTTCAAAAAACTAATGCAGGCTTACGGCTTGTCACAACATCTCAGTGAAAATTGCGATTTCTCGCCTCTTTGTTGCTTTTGAGCATCAGTTTTCTTCTTGCAGACTCCGGATCCTTATTAATGAAAAATCCAAAAATCTATCCAAACGTTTCCAACCAGTGAACACTAACAGAAATTGTCGTCACAAAACTTCTTAATTATTTTTTTTAAGAGCTTTTGATTTCTTTACTTGTTGAGTTTGGTAGGAATACTTTCCTGACCAAATTCAGATATATGCACATTGTTTCCCCCAAAACACTGCAAATCAAGAGTCAAAATGTCATTTAAGGTAAGGTAAAGACAAAACAATTTACAGGTAAGGTAAAGAGAATATCATTGTTGCATAGGCACACAGATGAAATGGAGTCCTATGATTAACAACATACTTAGAGTGTTTTGGAGTGTTGTGCAGAATCCTTTCGGTTCGTTCATTGAGAGCATGTCCTTGTCATTTGTGCAAAGAGATACAACGTCGAGGAACGTTGATAATTCATATAGTGAACATTACCACAAGTCTCAAGCATATCTTTGTGTACTCCATGTTGATGATTGGTAACAACCAAATCCTGTCTGATTCATTCTTCATTTTCTTCCTTTTGTTTTTCTTTCATTGCTTGTTTGATTGCATTGACCTTGAATATTCCTGGGAAAGAATGGTCTCTGAAAACGAAATATCTATCACAACCTTCCAAGATTTGGTCCAAAATTGAAGGATATATGGATATGGTCTCTGAAAACGAAATATCTATTACAGCCTTCCAAGATTTGGTCCAATTGAAGGATATATGTATTATATCCATAGTAAAAGTTACAAAATCTTCCAA
>JASDQU010372709.1:26332-36537 GCA_032191745.1 Picea mariana
AAGGAGCTGCGAGATAAACCAAGAAGTAGCAAGAAAGAGGGAGACCCAAAGTCCCAAGAGCTCCGCTTTGGTATTGGTCCCCTGACCACAGTTGAGATACCACTTTGTAATTCTCACCGGATGAGTTTTGAAAATACCCCCGGCTCCACAACAGAGTCCATTAGAGCAGGCCGCACCATCAAAGCACGCCAGAGTAAAACCATCTGGCAAATCCAGGGCAATCGATTTGGGAAGAGAGAGCTTCAAGGAAGTAGAAAGCCAGTTGTGGGAAGCAAGGACTCTTCTGAAAACAGCCAGCGTGGAAGGAATCCTATCCTCAAACAGCGCGCAGTTGCGTTCAATCCAAAGGTTCCAGCTTATTGCCACTGCCAGACCATTCGGCGGGGACTTCTTTTGGTGCCAAGAAGTGAAACAGTTAGTAATAGAGTCACCGCGCCAGGTATAAGGGAGAAAGAAATGGTTCAACAAGTTTTTCCAAACTTCCTGAGAGAACTGGCAATGAATTAACAGGTGATTAATGTCTTCCTGGGCATGGCAACAGAGAGGACATAAACCGGGCCCTTCCCATCCCCTCCGGCGAAGTTGATCCCACGTTAATAATTTACCTTTGCCAGCCAACCAAACAAAGAGTTTGTGCTTGAGTGGAATCGTCCAAGTCCACAGCTGTGTGAACCAGGTGAAGTCGAACTCGTGGCAATGATGGGTGAGCAGAGCAGAGTAAATGTTTCTGGCGGAAATGATGCCTGTAGCATCACCTCCCACCCACCTCAGAGCATCCGGATTGACATTGAGAGAAATACCTGTAGACTTTAGAGCAGTAGTGACTTAAAAACAAAAATAAAAGTAGGAAGTACTATAGAATTTTATGAAAAGAGGTTTAGTGCTATGTGGTCCGGGAGATAAATACCACAAATCAAATGTATTTCTAAATAATCATGCAAGCTTTCTCAATTCACTAGAGATAGATCAATCCACATATTGATATAAAATCTTATCCACGATGGGAAAATGAATATACGTGGCTAATGTGGGTTCTATTCCCTTTTTTAACGCACTTCCTCATATCACGGAGAAACATGACTACATTGCAATGTTCAATACAACATGGACATAGTTTTGGTGAATCAATGTCTATGATTATATACCATTTTAATACATGGAAAGTGAAAATGCTATTAATAAACAATTTTTTATTTATTTATTTTAGATTAATTTTTTTACATTAATGAATTTGTTTTGTCAATAGATAATTAAAGTTTTTTTTTATTTTCAACATATAATTTTTTTAAATTTGTAATCTTAAATCAATTATTTTGTGATTGAATTTATATTATCATATAAACATTAAGGTATAAGGAGACATTAAAATTTTTATCTATGTTAAAGATTGGTGGGGTTTAGGCTGGATACGATTTGTGGGGAGTGATTTTGACAACTTAGAAGTCCATGAATTGTGGTTGTCGGATATGATATCGAGGTGATTTTAATGGTTTAGATGCCCATGAATTGTTGTTTCTTAACTAACAGTTAAAATTTTGATCATTCAAGTAATGGAAATTTCTAACAAACAAACAAAAAATAAAACTCTATAAATGTGATATATAATACTTGGATTAAAATTTCATATCTAAATAAAGATACATTTGTTATAAAAAAAAACATAAAATTACTTGATAAAATATAAATAAAAATATATTCTATATTAAAAAAACTTAAATTACTTGATAATCGTGGATTATTAAGATTAATCATAGAACTAACTTTGAACTATTTTTTTCAATTGTCGGGCATAAAGTAAATATGCATCCCATGCCAAGAAAAACATAGAATTACTCAATATTGAGTACTTAATGGATTATTCATAATAATCGAAAATCAGTTATAGGTGAAAGACTTTGAACTTCTTTATTACTGTGAAGCAATATTTTTTACTTACAATTTTTTTTTATATTTTTATTAATATAATAAAAAGAATACATCTTATATATTATTATACAACTTTTTGTTACACTTTAATAATAATAATAATAATAATTCTCGGATGGGGTGATAGTGGACAATATGCCTATGGACGCATGCCCCTCTCTCTAGCCACCTTAATGACTTTAAAACTACCTTGCATGAGGCAGGGCGCCATTACTCTTAGTGCATCCTACTTTGCCTTGTCATCCCTTCCATGGACCATCGGCATGGTCCGGCCTTTACTCTACGTGTGTGGACGTTTAATGAATTGCACCATTTGCTTGGGTTATTTGAACTGCACCAGATGCTTCAGATGCCTCATTCTCTCTCAAATGATTTCTCCAGAGATCGGCCTCTTTCTCAGATTCTCGACCTCTTTCCCAACTTCTCTGTCTCTTTCACACCTCTCTCTCAATGTCTCTGGTTGTCGTGCATGACCCCTCTACTCCAAATGTAAGTCTAATCGGCAAGCTATCGTTAAACTACATCCATAATCATCTCATCAATAATAATCAAACATCATAACATCTAATGACATGTACATATGTGACGTCAACAACATTCAAACCCTAGCAGTCAACTCTTTGACTCAATCCGGAGTCCAAGGGGTTTCATCGATGCCTCTTCATCCTCAATGTCCAAAGCCCTGCACACTCAAGAGAACCCAGTCAATAGGACTTGTCTATGTAAATACAACAAAATAACATACCATCAAATCCACAATATCTCATAATCATAATCAAAACAACCAATAGTATAATAACCTGGATCACTTGCACGTAAGTGTCCTCAAAGAATAAGTTCGCTTAGTGAGCGCAAGAGTGGGATGTTACATCTTGTTTTACGACTTCTTCTCCCTAGAAGCCTCGATTTTCTTTCTTGTAGATTATTCACTCCATGGCTACTCTTTTTCACTGGAATATGTTTCTTCGATTCAATAATATCGACTATTAAAATTTGCTTCTCTCCATATTCTTATATCATTTGTTAGAGTCACTCATTCTAACAAAATGACAACACCTTCATATTGAGGTCATCAATCTCAATATAAACATTATCAATAATAATTCCAAAGACTTTAAATAATCTTTACATCAAGATTCAAACTTTTGGCATGTTCCATGACTTTAATTTTCCTTTAACATTGACATAAATATACTATTTTCTTCCACTTGATCTTGTTTTTATTCACTTTTATTTTTTCTACTATATATCTATGTAACCATATTTCAAGCCACTAAATAAACAACCACCACTTTGCTTTATTTATTTATTTAAAATAACATAAAAAATCGGCCTCATTTAAAATAATATTTTTTTCAAAAAACTAATGCAGGCATACGGCTCGTCACAACATATCAGTGAAAATTGCGATTTCTCACCTCTTTGTTGCTTTTGAGAATCAGTTTTCTTCTTGCAGACTCCGGATCTTTATTAATGGAAAATCCAAAAATCTATCCAAACAATTCCAACCAGTTATCCTAACCAGTGAACACTAACAGAAATTGACGTCCCAAAACTTCTTAATTAACTTTTTTAAGAGCTTTTGATTTCTTTACTTGTTGAGTTTGGTAGGAATACTTTCCTGACCAAATTCAGATATATGCACATTGTTTCCTCCAAAACACTGCAAATCAAGAGTCAAAATGTCATTTAAGGTAAGGTAAAGACAAAACAATTCACAGGTAAGGTAAAGAGAATATCATTGTTGCATAGGCACACAGATGACATAGAGTCCTATGATTAACAACATACTTAGAGTGTTTTGGAGTGTTGTGCAGAATCCTTTCGGTTCGTTCATTGAGAGCATGTCTTTGTCATTTGTGCAAAGAGATACAACGTCGAGGAACGTCGATAATTCATATAGTGAACATTACCACAAGTCTCAAGCATATCTTTGTGTACTCCATGTTGATGATTGGTAACAACCAAATCCTGTCTGATTCATTCTTCATTTTCTTCCTTTTGTTTTTCTTTCATTGCTTGTTTGATTGCATTGACCTTGAATATTCCTAGGGAAGAATGGTCTCTGAAAACGAAATATCTATCACAACCTTCCAAGATTTGGTCCAAAATTGAAGGATATATGGATATGGTCTCTGAAAACGAAATATCTATTACAGCCTTCCAAGATTTGGTCCAATTGAAGGATATATGTATTATATCCATAGTAAAAGTTACAAAATCTTCCAAGATTTGGTCCAAAATTGAAGGATATATGTATTATATCCATAGTAAAAGTTACAAAATCTCTATATTTTTTTAGCATAATTTCCAGAGATAATAAAGTATTCAAATTTATTTGCTTTGAGTCTTTTTGACAGAGTATTTTGAGAATATTTAACGGAACAATTATGCAAAAGATTCTAGTTTTGTCGATTTCGGTCACACAAAAGGTTTTGGTAATTCAATCTCCAGGCCTCAAGCTTGATTTATTAGTAAGAATTTTCTAAAAGATTATGTAGCTCAAGCATTTTCTCAATCTACATTAGAGAGGAGAATGAAAAGAAAAAGAAATATTATGTGGAGAATATAAAGAAAAAGAAAGATTATGTGGCTCAATTTTTCTAGATGATTATACTAGCTAGGGTTTTTATATTGCAAAAAATTAAAATATACAAAGGTTATTTTTAAAAAATTGATGCTTTGAGTCTTTTTGACAGAGTATTTTCAATATTAAATATATATATATATATGAAAAAGATTATAGTTTTTCTCATTTGGTTAACACAAAAGGTCTAAGTAGTTCAATCTCAGGCCTAGAGCTTTATTTATTACTAAAAACTTTCTAAAATAGATTATGTGGCTCAAGTATTTTTTCAATCTGCTTTAGAGAGAATAAGAAAGAAAAAAGAAAGATTATGTGGGTCAAATTTTTTGGTTGATTTTAAGAGTGGGTCTAATGGTTAAGAACATGTGTTTCCTTTTAAGAGATCACACGTTCAAATCCAGATGGGGATACATTATGTATACCTCCATAAACTTTACCAGTCAAATCGCTGGGAAGAGGAGAGTCCCTTGTTCCACAAACAAGGGGTCTCATACACCAATTTGATGTGGCTTGGTCGTGACCTTAAAAATAGATTATTATTATTATTATATTACAAAACACTAAAATATGAAAAAAAATGTGAACCTGTGTTATAGGGTTTTATATTACAAAACACTAAACACTAAAATATACAAAGATTACTTTAAACAAAATGTAAACCTGTGTTGTGTTTTGCAGGTATTGAGCTCATCTTATTCAAAGGCATTCCCTCTAGCGAAATAGTTCATAATTTTTCCTGCTTTCGCCCTTCCACATCCACAACATAGTCAATTTTTCATCAATTCATTGAAAATCAATTACGCAGGCCATTATCAGTATCTTTATGTATCGAAAGAAATGAGAGAAAAACAAAACGCTCAAATATACAAAGATTACCTAAAAAAACTGAACCAATGTTGTGTTTTTGCAGGTATTGAGCTCATCTTATTTTAAAGGAATTCCGTCCAGCAAAATGGTAAATTAATTTTCCTGCTTTCGCCCTTCCATATCCAGGACATTTTCAATTTCTCATCAATTCAGCGAAAATATATTATGCAGGCCATTATCAGTATCTTGATTTTATGGAAATAAGTTGATACGATTGATCGGGCAACAGTTGCATTTGATCAAGGTGGCCAGGCGATGAGAGGTGGGTTATGCGCCTATGCAGCATGTCAGGGTTGCTTGCATAAAAGTTTCCTTGACACAATAAGCACCTCGACTACAGGAGACCTCGCCTCAGGAGCGTACGTAGGGAGATGTCAACTGCAGAGAAACCTCAGAAGAATATCCGAGTGTAGAGGTGCACAAAAGCTGGTATAAAATGGAAAAATTGAATAGTCAACGAACAATCTACCAACTCATCGCTATAGCCCCTGCACTGCCCTCGGCAGGGACTAATAAAATGTTGCAAACATCACTCAATTCATTTTCAACTAAAATATTCAATTGAAAAAGAGAAAGCACTTATTTCAAAAAAAACTTACATTAATTTCCTTAATCTTTCTTACATTATTAATTCCCTTACCCAAAACATTGAGCGCAAAATGTGATGGAAGCTGCATAAAAAAAATGGAAAAATTGAATATTCAACGAACAATCTACCAACTCATCGCTATAGCCCCTGCACTGCCCTCGGCAGGGACTAATAAAATGTTGCAAACATCACTCAATTCATTTTCAACTAAAATATTCAATTGAAAAAGAGAAAGCACTTATTTCAAAAAAAAACTTACATTAATTTCCTTAATCTTTCTTACATTATTAATTCCCTTACCCAAAACATTGAGCGCAAAATGTGATGGAAGCTGCATAAAAGACAATGACATCCAATACTTTTGGTAAAATGATAAATTTGTTTCATAATATATTTATGTTTATTATTAGTCCCTTGATTATTTATGTTTATTATTGGTACCTCACAACGGATTATAGGGATGAGTTCGACTGGTTGAATTTGAATTAGAATTAATTGGGTTGACTTTTAAATATTTTTTTAGTTTAGCTTAATGATTTTTATGATGTTTTGTATTTTTTCAATTAAATAATAAAACTAAATGTATTTGATTGGTTGTATATTTTAAAGTATATTTGATATAAAACTAAACATTGAGCAATTGAATAAAGTGTGGACAACATATTTTTAATAGGATGCAACTAATATTACTCTAATGGATGGTTCACCTGATATTGTGATAAAGAATTCCAAACAAAATGTAATTTTTTCTACTTTATTTAAAGGAAATAACCAAGAAGATAAATAGTTGATAACCAATTTATGAATAAATTATTCAATGCATTAAATGCATTAAATGTCTAATTTATTTTGAAGATTTTTTCACAACATTTAGTAGTATATGAAAATAATTTTAAACAATATGTGAGAGATATTCCTATTTAGGAAAAAAATTCAAGTTTATAATATAAATTCTTATTCATTTTGCATGTGATGACTTATTTCTATGTTTTGTAGTCTTGCATAAAAAAATTATAATGTTTATAATATAAATTCTTGATCATTGTATATATATGTGGTACTATATTGTTTCTATATTTTGTGGTTTTGGTCAATTTAAGGTTATTTGTATTTCACAAATTGGTGGTTTGGGGTATTGTTTCTAAAAAATTATTTTGTTTATTTCTATTAAGACATTNACTTATTTCTATGTTTTGTAGTCTTGCATAAAAAAAAATTATAATGCTTATAATATAAATTCTTGATCATTGTATATATATGTGGTACTATATTGTTTCTATATTTTGTGGTTTTGGTCAATTTAAGGTTATTTGTATTTCACAAATTGGTGGTTTGGGGTATTGTTTCTAAAAAATTATTTTGTTTATTTCTATTAAGACATTGAGTTGTTAAATTTTCATTTGGTTTGTTGTAGGAAAGTTTAAAGTACATTATGATGTTTATAACTTTTAAAAATAAGTGATTTGAATGGTGTTTTGATATGTTTATATAGAATTTTTTTATTTCACAAAAATAACAAAATTGTATTAGCTTGTCTTTAAAAAATAACATAAAGTTTTTTTTTGTTTTTTTGAATTGGGACATTGTAATCACATTTTTTAAATTCCTTTTAAAATTCCATTTAACTTACTTTGCAAAAATTCCTTCTTATATGAATGGAAAAAATGGAAAAAAAATGAGAATACATATAAAATTGATATTTTAAAAGATTTCAAAATTTTTGTTTTGATGTCATTATAAATGAAATGTTTAAATAGACATATATCAATGTCATATATATGATCATAGTGAATATGAGAGTAAATACTAGTTTGGAAGATGTTGATATTTGAAATGAAAGGAATTTTCTTCTAATCATAAATCATAAATGGAACAAGTTATAATATTAGAAAAAACTAAATTAAAAGTTTGATGATAAATAGAACAAGTTGTAATATTAGAAAAAAACTAAATTAAAAGTTTGGTGATAGTTTGTTTAGACCTTTTCGATTCGAAATATGTAAATACTACTTAAATAATTATAATTATTATGTTACAATATGGATAAAAGATGTCCCTGAAAAGTACATTGGATAAATACACTCTGTCACTTCCAAACAAAAATCAAAATAAGAATTACTATATAATTTTATGAAAAAAGATTTATACAATTTTCTGAGAAACGATTTATACAATTTACGAAAGATTTAGCGATATGTGATCCTCATATGAACATAAATACCACAAATCAAATGTATTTCTAATATATTCATCCAAGCTTTCGCTAGAGATAGATCAATCTACATCTTGATAAAATCTTATCCACGATGGGAAAGTGAATATACGGGGCTAATGTGGGTTCTATTCCCCTTTTTTAACACACTTCCTGATATCACGGAGAAACATGATTACATTGCAATGTTCAATACAACATGCCCGTAGTTTTGGTGAATTGATGTGTATGATTATATATCATTTTAATACATGGAAAGTGACAATGATATTAATAAACAATTTTTTTGGTTTATTTATTTTAGGTTGACGTTTTTTATTAAGGAATTTGATTTACAAATACATAACTAAAGCCTTTAATTTCTCATATATAATTTTTTTTTGTAAATTTGTAATCTTAAATCAATTAAGTCATCTTATCATATAAACATGAAAGTATAAAGTGATTTTTTTATATTAATTTGGTTATTAATATTGATATGAGTGTATGTTCAATATAACATGGACTCAATACAATATGGACATAATTTTAGTGAATCAATGTCTATGATTATATATTATTTTAATTCATGGAAAATGAAAATGGTATTAATAAACTTTTTTTTTTCTTTATTTATTTTAGGTTGATATTTTTACATAAAGGATTTGATTTGCCAATACATAACTAAAGCTTTTAATCTCCAACATATAATTTTTTGTAAATTTGTAATCTTAAATCAATTGTTTTGTGATTGAAGTCATTTTACCATATAAACATCAAGGTATAAGGTGATTTTATCACATTAATTTGGCTATTGATATGAGTGTATAAATGGTCAATTCTCACATCCGGTTAAGGCGTGGGTTTCATTTGTGAGGTGATTCTAGTTCAATACCCTTACGATGTGTTTAGTCGGAGGAGACACCCAAAAATCCATCCATATTAAGGGTTGATGTGGCCTAGGTGATTTTGATGGCTTAGAGGCCCATGGATTATGGTTTCTTAGCCAATGATTAAAATGTTGGTCCCACAAGTGATGGGAATTTCTAACAAATAAATAAAAAATATGAATGTATAAATGTGATATGTAATATTTGTATTAAAACTCCATATCTAAATAAAGATGCATTTGTTATAAAAGAAAAAACATAAAATTACTTGATAAAATGTAAATAAAAATGTAATTATTTTTCCAAAAAACTTAAAATTACTTGATAATCATTAATAAGTGGATTATTATGATTAATCATAGAGGTATCATACATGAATAACTTCGATTTTTTATTATTATAGAGCATAAAATAAATATGCATTCCATGCCAAAAAAACATAGAATTACTCAATAATGGGTGCTTAATGGATTATTCATACTAATTGAAAATGAGTCATAGGTGAAATATTTTGAACTTCTTTTTGAGTGTGAAGCAATTTATTTTCCTTAGAAAAAATTTGTATCTTTTTATTAGTATAATAAAAGGAATACATCTTATATATGATTATACAACATTTTGTTACACTTGTGTATACTAATAATAATAGTAAGAAGAAAAAGAATAAGAATAATCTATCTTCATGATATCCATAAAAAATAACCATCTTTCATTTCAACCCAAAAAGCCTACTATTTCTCATCATAAAGATATGTGAAAAAGAAAAAGAAAAACTATGTAGATATCAATTTACCTATATCACACACACTCCTACAAAAAAGATTTTATCAAGATATCACTTATTCTTATCATATGATAAGCATAATTAAAACCTACACTCAATAACAACGTACTAATATTTTTTACAAAAGTTTTATTAGAAAATAAACTTAAAATTAGTGCATCCTACAACACTTTCTATGAAATGTTTAATCATAAAATTGTTAGGCATTTGATTTCCCAATCCATAAGTTTTCACAACTTTTGTGAGAAAAAAATAGTTTGAAAAACAATAGAAAAACTCTTAGAAACATGGTCCATGAAGGACTTCTTCAATCATATGATCCTATAGCTTTGCTTGATCTTCATCCATATGTTTCTCATTCTAAAGGTTGG
>JASDQU010372709.1:60757-98955 GCA_032191745.1 Picea mariana
AAATTGTTAATAAAAAAATCCGAGTTTCTTAAATATAGACCGATGATATAGATTTAAATATTGATATGGCTAGTATTTTTTTTTCAAATACCTACAAGAAGGTCGTTATTGCGACATTTTGGAGTGTCGCTCCCATAGCAACCATGTCGGAGATGATACCTCTTAACGTCTCTCTTCCCACGTTATAGACGAGAACTTGCCCCCTTCAAGACGTCGGTCTTGCCACGTTCTAGATGTCTCTATTGCCACGTTTCAGACGTCTGAAACTTCTCACTTGCCACCTTTGAAACGTCGGTATTGCCACCTTCGAAGCGTCTCTCTTGCCACGTTTGAAACGTCTCTCTTGCCACGTTTCAACGTCTCTCTTGCCACGTTTGAAACGTCGCTCTTGCCACGTTTCAACGTCTCTCTTGCCACGTTTGCAACGTCACTCTTGCCACGTTTGCCACGTTTCAACGTCTCTATTGCCACGTTTGCAACATCTCTCTTGCCACATTTGCAACGTCTCTCTTGCCACGTTTTCAACGTCACTCTTGCCACGTTTTCAACGTCACTCTTGCCACGTTTGCAACATCTCTCTTGCCACGTTTTCAACGTCACTCTTGCCACGTTTTCAACGTCGGTCTTGCCACGTTTGAAATGTCGGTCTTGCCACGTTTCAAACGTCTCTCTTGCCACGTTTGCAACGTCGGTATTGTGACGTTTCAAACGTCGCAATACCGACGAAAACTAGGTCGTCAGAAAAACGACGTCATGTGAAACGACGTTTGAGGGGGTCTGAGGTTTATCGGTCTTCCGACAATAGAAAGTGGCAATTGCGTCGAACGCGCCGTCGGAATTTGACCCAAATGTAGTAGTGTATGTACACAAGACAAAAATAAAAGTATCCAATATATTCATGCACATAAGACCTGGGGTCGTCTTATTGAATTACATGAGATTCAAGTGCTTTTATATCATACAGTCTACATAAAAGAGACAGAATATTATGGATCATTTGTTTTCAGTAAACCTGGAAGTAAATTCCAATACATATCTTCATAGCTGTTGAAATCGAAATAAAAGCAATTTTTTTCTTGGGGTTTCTCCCTTGATAAAATTGTTCGAAATCTATTCCTTTCCCTCAAGGTTTTAAATTACAAGTAACCAGGTTATCTAGGGAATCCTGGTGCAAAATCTATTATAATGACAGTGCCTTAATATAGAAATCTGTACTGTTATGATTTGAACCTGAAAACTTAAATTTAACACCGTGAGTCAGAACTTGAATACCTTTCGAGTGAGGAGAATTAGTAGATCCATTTGAGTAGAGTGGTTAAGACCTGCAAAAATGAAAGAGTGAGAATTAACAAAATGGTAATAAGGGATAATTAACCAAAATAAATCTATTAAGAGAATAAAGTGATACTTATCTTAACATTGGCATAGAAGCATTCCACATCGGCTTTGAGAAATGATCTGTATGCAACTTTAAGGGGAGTAGTAGACCCTGGCATAGTTGATGGGCATCCTTGCAAAAGACAGGGGCCGCACCATTAGTTGATGAAATCTGTGTATAATATTCTCATAAATGCAGAGTGTGTTTGACAAATCATCACAGAATTAGGAAGTTGGTACAGGTCACAAAATATAAAAATATTAAGAGACTTTATGAACTAAGAAATTTTAATGTTAAACATATGAAAAGTATGTATATAAAATTGCGTACCCAAACAATGGTATAGTATATCTTTACTTACGTAGACATAAACCCCAGGTGATAGATCTAGATTGTATGCACCTAGTACATAGGAGCCTACAAAACGATAAAATGATGTNTCTAGATTGTATGCACCTAGTACATAGTCTAGGAGCCTACAAAACGATAAAATGATGTACTGGATATGCAAAGGAAAGCGTAGGTCCCGATTCTTATTTTATTACTGGGAGTTACTCGGAATGCAAGGCCTATATAAGAAGGAATATCGTAGGATTAACTATGATTTATTACTGTGAGTAAGTGATCCTGGATTAGAAAAAGGAACAAAATTACGATACATGCTTATATATGAGTCAGGACAAAAACCTTACCGTTTGAAACATCAATAGTGTACTAGAAAGGTCTCGGCCTTAAGTCTCGATATGGACTGGAGGGATTTACAGTTTATTTAATTTTCCATAGATAACTCAGAAGGAAAGACCCAAGAACATGGGTTTGGATATTGAGATTATAGCTGAGAAAATCATGTTATACCTTTTCAAATAGAAGTATAATATAAATATCTGGAAGTTAAAATACGTCTACCTTTATTGATATGTGCCGAGGATACTACGAAAGGTCAAGTATTGAACTCTGAAATAAATCACCTGTGGCAGTATGTTTTACCCACACCTTCTTCGTCACAGGCAGAGGGATTTTTGTATTCCCAACCATCACGGCATGGAACTCAAAGATTAAACATATACAAAAAATCTATTGTTAAATCCACACTGTAAATGACAAAGGGAGATTATATAGACAAAGATTTACAAAACACCCCCTTAAATATTCAATGAGATAGCATGGAAGGTGACCCTTTTCAACTACGTTTAGGGTTTTCACAGAGTACCTCCGTAAATATTCACTGAGAGTATTTTTATTTAAGCCATTGCTAGATGGAGATAAGAGATTCTAGGATTGATGCTCGTGAGGTAGCATAAATACTTTGTCCCTTTTCCACAGTCAAAAGAAAACAATATTTTTATGGGGAAACATAACTAATAATGATATTTCTATAGTAAGAATGCTAAACAGAACATGGAAGTTTCAGACCAGTGTAGAGCAGTGTGATAAGAATGCATGCTATGCTATCAATGTGAACAATTAGACATGGCAAGCCAACATTGGGCATGACTACCCAAGTGCCTAGTACGACACCAGCCTGGTTTAAATGACAACTTTAGTGGTAAATGTATTTTATGGACCAGATTTAACTTCACATTTATATCATTGTTAGTGCAATATTTATTTACCAAGTTGGGTGGATTGCGCGAGGAATGGTTGATTTATTAGGGTCGATTTAAGTGTGCCACGAGGCTAAGTTCCACCCCACTTAAACGTTGAACCTTACATGCAAGAACAACCCTTTTTGTTACATCTAGTATGTATTGAGTTCGTGTAACTACTATAATTAAAGTAACGAGAAACCAACAAACATTACCAGTCTGTAAGTATTAACTTGAATGCGCATACAATAAGGGAAAATTTTGTATAATTATATACGTATACACTCTGATATATGTGTCTATCGGTATTTACTTCGGGCAGATATATGATAATTTATATATTATAAATTCAAGAAAAATCTACTACCTAGTATGGCTATAGATATAGAGACTATATATATATATTTGCATAGACACAGGGTAAGGGTTCTATGTCCCAACTATAACTCCAACTCAACTCGATACATGGGTGATAAGAGTTTATTAAGGGAACTTATTGTATGGGACTAGTTACGATAAGTTTTAAAGGTATTCACATGTTGGATACAATGGAAGGTGTTAAGGCCTATATAAAAGATAAAGTTTTTAATAAGTACCTTTTCCTTCAAAAGGAAGAATCATGTTAGGATAGAAATACTTTGGACTTGTAGAAAGGATTAGATTTCCCTTCTTCCAAGAGTAGTTTTAAACTCTAGTCTGTTAGAACAATTTGTTATGACAGGTACCAGATTAGTTTAATAAGAAGAAACTTCATGAGGAGGTTAACTACCTTGTTATTAGTCGCTTGTAACTACTAATAAGTGGGCTTCGTAATTAGATAGAAACAATTACAATTTTTATACAATTAAGTATATCTGAGTAAAGAAGTATTAATTCACCTATCAATTTTTTTTTATTTTGGAAATTTGGGGTACATTACAATACATGTCTCAAATCATGAAGGAGAAACCTCATATGGTATGTTTTTCTCATGCCACAAGAATGAAGAACAACATAAAGATCTCTGGTTGTTGGACAATGGTTGTAGCAAACACATGACAGGTAACAAAGATTTAATCTCATGCATTGATTCTTCAATTTCATCTAATATCACACTTGGAAATGATTCTTTAGTCAAAGTTCAAGGAAAATGAATTGTCCCTATTCTTACTAAACAAAATGTAAAGAAAGACATACACAATGTCTATCATGTTCCAGATATGACACATAATCTGTTAAGTGTAGGACAACTAATTGAACTTGGCTATAAGGTAATTTTTGAAGGAGCATCATGTAGGATATATGATAAAACCCCCAACATAAAATTGATTTTTGAAATCCACATGACCAGGAATAGAATGTTTCCCCTGACCCTCAGAACTGTAAATTTGATCCAATCATATACACAAAGTGCATTCACACCCGATGAAACTGTGGTTTGGAATACAATATTTGGACATCTACCCTTTCAGAGTCTAAGTCTTCTACATAATCACTCCATGATTAAAGGTCTACCTATCTTCAAAGAGAAAAATCCCCCATGTGAGTCTTGCATACTTGGAAAACATAAGAGAACTAGTTTTCCATAGTCCTCCACTCAAGACAAACAACACCTAGAACTAGTTCACACTGACCTATGTGGACCAATGCAAACAGAGTCAATAGGAGGTAGATTTTTTTTTCTAACGTTTATTGGTGACATTAGCAGGAAAATTTGGATCTATTTTCTCAGACACAAGTCTGAAAATTCTGCAAAGTTCAAAAAATTCAAAACTGAAGCTAAAAAACAGAGTGGAAAATATGTAAAAGAACTCAGGTCAGATGGATGAGGAGAATAGAGCTCCAAATAATTTGCAAATTTCTACAAATCACAAGGCATCATCATGCAAATTATGGCTAGGTATACTCCACAACAAAATGGAGTCGCTAAAAGGAAAAATCAGACCATAATGAACATGGAAATGAGCGTTCTCAAAAAAAATTGTTTGTCCAAAACATTTTGGGTTGAAGCAGTAGCATGCTCATCTTATCTCCTGAATATATCTCCAACCACCAGTCTCAAGATGAAGGTCCCTCAAGAATATGGAGTGGGACAAAGCTAAATGTTTCTCATCTCAGGATAGTTGGATAAATAGTATACGCTCACATACCTTTTGAATTAAGGAATAAATTGGATGATAGAAGTGACAAATTCATCTTTACTGGCTACAGTGAAACATCAAAATCTTACACGTTCTACAATCCAATCTCAAAGAAACTGATTCTCAGCAGAGATGTAATTTTTTTTGAAAATCAGTTCTGGAACGAGTCTGAAAATCAACCAATGGACAATCAAGATCCATTGTTGTCACATCCTGAAGACACAGATAATTCATGACAACAAACACATCATCCTTCTCTTGCAAGGATGCAGGTACAAGGATAATCTGAAAGTTCTCATGATAACTCAACTTCTAGCAGAAACTCTTCCTATGAAATTCCAAATTAGAGAAATCAAAGTTTGAGAGAAATCCATCAACAGTTGGATGACATTGATCAACACAATATTTTTGCATTAATGTCATGTCAACCCACATATTTTAAAGAGGCAGCTAAGGAGCCACATTGGGTTCAAGCCATGAACCAGGAGATTGACTCCATTAAGAAGAACTAGACATGGGATCTTGTTGATCTGCCCAAATAAAAGAAAAGTATTGGTGTCAAGTGGGTTTACAAAACTAAACTAAATGAAAAGGGAAAGATTGAAAAACACAAGGCAATAATTGTTTCCAAATGATTCTCACAACAACCAGGTATTGATTATGGTGAAACTTTTTCTCCAGTGGCAAGGTTGGACACTGTAAGGACTCTCTTAGCCATAGTAGCTCAACACAAATGGAAATTATACCAGGTGGATGTCAAGTCAACCTTCCTAAATGGTGTCTTAGAAGAAGAGGCTTATGTGGATCAACCACTTGGATTTGAAGTCAGAGAGCAGTCAGCCAAAGTGTATCGGTTGAAGAAAGACTTGTATGGCTTAAAACAAGCTCCAAGAGCATGGTACATCAGAATTAATGCTTAACTGATCAAGAGTGGTTTCAGCAGAAGCCAAAATGCGCCAACTCTTTACACCAAAAATGATCAACACAACACAATTTTGATTGTGTGTTTATATGTTGATGACATGATATATACCAAAAATCTTGAGTTAACCAGCTTTAAAAATGCCACGCAATCTGAGTTTGAGATGACAGATATTGGCATCATGAAATATTTCTTGGGGATTGAGGTTGACCAATCAACCGAAGGCATTTTTGTCTCTTAGCAAAAGTATGCAGCAAAAATCATCAAAAGATTTTGCATGGAAGACTGCAATCCAACAAAAACTCCTATACCCCTAGGCACAAAATTGAGCAAGATATATGAAGGCCCTATAGTGGACCCTACCCTGTACAAAAGTTTAGTAGGTAGTTTGTTTTATCTTACAACAACTAGGCCTGATATTATGTATGCATCCAACCTTGTTTCCAGGTTCATGGAATCTCCCAAAGATTCTCTCTGGAAGATGGTGAAAGGGATTCTGAGATATGTTGGAGGCACTCTCAATTTTGTCTTATGGTACACTCAGTCTGATGATAATCATCTCTCTGTTTACACGAACAATGATTTTGCTGGAAGTCTAGATGACAAAAAAAACACCTCAGGACATGTTTTTCACCTGGGCACAAACCTGATTTCATGGGCATCAAAGAGGCAACCCATTGTATCAATATCTTTTGTAGAAGTAGATTATGTTGCTGCTAACTTAGATTCATGTTAGGTTGTGTGGCTGAGAAGAATGTTGAATGATATTTCACATACAAAAAATGAGCCAACTGCCATCTTCTGTGACAACACCTCAACAATTCCTCTATCCAAAAATCACGTATTTCACAAGAAAAGAAAGCATATTGACACTCATTTTCACTTCATATGCGAGCTAGTCAATAATGGTGACATAGAACTTCAATTTCATGGCTCTCGAGATCAACTCGCAGATATTTTTAGAAAGCCACTAGGAAAATCCGTTTTTGATTTTCAGAGACAGCACTTGGGCATTATCAATGCTGATGTTTGTAACAGTTGAGTTTAAGAGAGTGTTAAATATATCTGTAAAGTACGTGACTGTACACTACCAGCTATCCTGGCCAATTATATGAGTTAGTTAAGATCTCTTGTTTTGTTTCTTGATTTGCTCGAACCTATTTAGCTCAGATATACTCAATACTAAATGCTCTTCTCACTTTTTGTTTTTCCCAATTTCGTCTTCTCTGTATTATCTTCTTTGCTTCTCATTTTATCAAAAAGACTCAAAGCAAGAAAATTTGAATACTTTACAAACTCTGTCAATTATACTTAAAAATATATATAAAGATTTTGTAACTTTTACTTTGGATATAATACATATATCCTTCAATTTTGGGCCAAATCTTGGAACGCTGTAATAGATATTTCGTTTTCAGAGACCATTCTTCCGCAGGAGTATTCAAGGTCAATGCAATCAAACCAGCAATGAAGGAAAAATATAAGGAAGAAAATGAAGAACGAATCAGACAGGATTTGGTTGTTACCAATCATCAACGTGGAGTACACATAGATATGGTTGAGACTTGTGGTAATGTTCACTAGATGAATTATCAACATTCCTCGGCGTTGTATCTCTTTGCACAAATGACAAGGACATACTCTCAATGAACGAACCGAAAGGGTATTGCACAACACTCCAAGTATGTTGTTAATCATAGGACTCTATGTCAGCTGTGTGCGTATGCAACAATGATATTCTCTTTACCTTGCCTGTATATTGTTTTGTCTTTCACATTTTTTAAAACGATTTGATCCTTCATTTTGACTCTTGATTTGCAGTGTTTTGGAGGAAACAATGTGCATATATCTGAATTTGGTCATGAAAAAATTCCTACCAAACTCAACAAGTAAAGAAATCAAAAGCTCTTACATTTGCTTGCACATACAACAATGTTAAAGTCCATTTCTTTTGAAATAAGACATGGGATTAATGGACACAATTGGATCGATGTCAAGTGCTTCGGTAGGGAAGCTTAAGGAGATTTCCGTCGTGGATTTAGATGGTTTTCCAGAAAATCCGAGAACAATCAGAAGATTTGCAGAGCCAACTGAAGCTTAATCTGGAAAGGTTCGGCATAGAAGAGACGTCATCTGCAGGAGCGATCCTTCACAATAGTGGCATATGTCAGTGAACATGTAATCAATCAAATAAACAGAAGCCATGAATTGCAAGTGTAACTGTACAGCGAGTTAGTAATCCAAAGCAGCCACGAGTTTCGAGTTTTGATTGATAATGGACTTTGATTGCCTCAACTGGTTAGTAATTTTCCTTCTTAAACGTGACTTAGGTAGTGGAAAATTGGCTTAAACGTATAATGCAAAATCTTTTTCTCTTTGATTCAGAAAGTAATCTATTGACATGGCAGTTCAGAGCACACGAAGAACAAGTTTGCCGGAATTTTTGGTGTGTGAATTATGTATTTGATGTCTGCTTGTTCTCTTTACTCTAGTGATGGAAATATATAACCTAATTCACATTCACGTTGTAATCTGAGTTTTTGTTTCTATACCTTACACAGTGAGTTCTTGTTTTTAGATTTTTATTTAATAAATGATCTTTGTAACCATTTTTGTTAATCACATAGCATGACACTAACCGTAAATGACAGAAAATCATTAAAGGCACAGATAAATAGAGAAAAGGAACGAAAAGTTAGTCAATGACGTATTGCTTATCAACCTTTTTCCCATCAGTTTGTTGTTGAAGTGTCTATTGTTGCTGAGGACAATGCATAAAATGAAAGTCATAACATTACCCATATACATAACCATAACACTAACATAGTAGAAAATCGTGAACTGATGTCAAACTTACCAGAGGATTCAACGTGAAACATTTTTATTCCTTAGATGCACGATTCATATTAGTATTAATTACCTTGCTTCTTAAAACTTATTTTGTTAAAGATTCTTACAAAACCACAACAAACTTCTTAAAGTATTTCTGTACTACTAAATCGGATTTTGCTTGTTCCTTCCGACTACAAACTCACATCTTATCCAGAAACTAAGTAAACGTATATACTTAACATAGATCTTGTGAGGCACCTGCATGACGAGGGCGATTGAACCCTTGACCTGGCCCCTTACCCTAGTGGACACGCCTGGAATGTGGTGGCCACTCTGACCGCCATGCTAAGAGACAAACTCGAATCCTTGACCTTGCCGGGCGCGCATAGAAGGTGGTGGAAACTCTATCAGGCATGTTTTTTTTTTCACACCAAAAAAACAGTTCCACTGTTATTCTTATTAGAATTAAATGAAACTTCTGATTACAATAGACGGACTTCCATGTGTGGAATAGTCCTGTTCTGTTCCAGCTGAAACTTGAGAATACATTGTTTGTCTATTTCCTTTTTTACCCTGTAATATTTCTGGTTATTGTCACCTTATAGGATATGTAGTTTGTCTTCTCTAATTGTAGTTCCATTAATATTCTCTTCAAAATATAGCCACCGTGGTTTATCCTTAAGAGCTTTCTTGGATAGGCTGTCAACTATTTTGTTAAACTGTCTATGAATGTGCATGAAGTTTAATGTTTCAAAGCCTTGCTTTAAGTTGCTAATCTTATCCTTCCATTGGCTAAGGTAGATTATCTCTAGTTTAGCTTTGTCACTTATCCAATCTATCGTAACCTTAGAGTCCCCTGGCACCATTAATTTCTTGATTTCGAGAAGTGTGTGGCAAGATGTAGAAGTCCCCATAATCCCAACAACTTAGCTTTCATATTGTTCCCTGTACCTCCAACAAAATGTGCTTGGATGCTGTGTCCGGGGGTGATTTTTAAGTAAATACCTATACCACATTTGTCTGTTGAAGCTGCACCATCAAAGAAGCCGATAGGGTTATTGTTGAAGTAGACAGGGTTAAGTAGTATGGTTGTTTTATCTGCTTCCTCTTTAAGTGGATGTTCTTGTATGGAGGTAAGAATTTTCTGGTAAAGTCTTGGTACATTCTGCGTACAGTTATCAAACAAAATTCTATTTCTAAATTTCCAAATTTCCCACATAAATAGAAGGGGATTGTGTTTATGGTTTGGCAATTTGAGAAACCAAAATTTGAGTTTTTCTTCGATGGTAGCCTTGTTCCACTCAAAGTCAATTCTCAAGGAAGCGAGTATATGGCCCCAAATCATTTGCGTAGTCTGGCAGTCCACAAAAAGGTGTGTGACTGACTCTTCTTCCTTTAGACACAATGTGCAGGCCGAAGGACCAATTTCTCCACGTTTTTGATAGTTGATTCCGGTAAGTAATCGATCTTCTAAGCATAGCCATAGGAAGCAGATGATTTTGACTGCTACCTTCACCGACCAAATCGATTTATGCCACCATTGACCATCATTACAATTGATTGTGTAAAGGATGCAATAATAGGCAGAGCTGGCCGTGATTGTTCCTGAGGATCGATTCCATGACCATGCAAGTAAGTCATTTTCATTGTTCAGTCGGATGCCACTGAGATTTAGTTTTTGTGTGTATGTGTCCCATTCTTGACTGAGTTCTTAATTTAAACCCAAATATCTAGCACTCAACCAACTCTATTATGGTTCGGTTGGGTCAATGTCTCTGGCTTGTGCTAAGCTGAAGACAGCTTGACTATGTAAGTGTAGTAAAAGCATATTGGATAGTTGGACGTTGTCCTCACATCCAATGAAAGGATCACGCCCAAGAATGACTCGTTGTCCAGTCCCAACCTTCCAAGCGAGCCAACTCTTGATGATTGGTAAGGATAGCATCAAGTTCTGCCAGATAATGGAGGACGTCTTTGTGTGGTGTACATCCCTGCGCAACCAAGAAGTGAGGTCAATACCTTTAAGATATTTCCTGGTGATGACCCTATTCCAAAGATTGTTTCCGAAGAGACCTCTCCAACAGGTTTTGGCTGCCAGGGCAAGAGAAAACCATTTCATGTGTTTTATGCCCCAACCACCAGCCTCTTTTGGTTTAGCTAGGCTTTGCCAATTAGCAAGGTGATAACCAGTGGCTTTTTTGCCCCCTTTCCAGATAAATCTACTAATCAGTAGCTGAATGCCCTGGAGGATAGACGTCGGTACTTTTGCCAGACTAAGCCAAAAGACTGGTATACTTTGTAAGATTGATGTTGCTAGAGTGAGTCTGCCTCCTAGGGATAGCCAACGAAATGTCCAATTGTTAATCTTCTTCTCTATCTTTTTGATGGGCCACGACCAGTGGCCAATTCTGTAACAGTTTGGTTTCAGGGAGAAACCAAGGTACTTTAACCCCTGATCTAGACTGTCAACCTATATTTTGTAATCGACAATGATGAAGCTCCTTAGTAGTGGATCTAAATTTTGTGCAATAAAACCAGATTTATGAGGATTAATGGAAAGTCCTGTTGCAACACATAAATTTGTGAGGATAACTTTAAGTGTTTTCCAGTAGTCAATGTTGTCGGCTCCCAGGATGAGGATGTCATCCACAAATAATAAGTGTGAAATATGGAGGCCAAGAGCTACTTTAAGTCCTTTAAAAGTACCTGTTTCAACTGCTTGGTTGATCATTCTGCTGAGTGCCTCAATTACAAGAAGGAAAAGCATTGGTGACATAGGACAACCCTAACGGAGTCCCCGATGGCATCGAAAGAAGTCTATTGGAGTTCCATTCTCCAGCACTGCCATATTGACCGAGGTTAAGAAGCCCATAATCCAAGATTTTTTTAATCTGTCAAGTCCGATCTGGTCTAGTAACAAATAAAGGTATTGCCAACTTACACTGTCATAAGCTCTTTTTAGATCGAGTTTAAGGATGACTGCATTCATTTTTTTTTATCTTGGCTGAGTGTAGACATTCCTGGGTAATGCCCACAGCATCGAATATCTGTCGATCCTTCATGAACCCAAACTGTTGAAAAGAGATACACTTAGCTAGAGTGTCTTTTAAGCGGTTGGCTATCGTTTTTGAGATGACTTTGTACATGAAATTGCATAATGCAATGGGTCGGAAGTCGTTGAAGTTGACAGGTTTACTAGATTTTGGAATTAGCATGAAGAATGTAGCATTTAGTGCTCCAGGAATCTTCCCTGTGAGGCGATATTCTTCAATAGTGTTAAGCATATCCAATCCCATAATCTCAAAAAAGTGTTGAAAAAGTTCCTAGGTCCATCCATTTGGACCAGGGCTTTTGTCCTTGGGCATTTTATCAATAGTGTCTTTTAGCTCCTCGAGAGTGACAGGTTTCCCGAGATTCTGATTTTCTGACTCATTGAAGAAGCACGAGACTGACTGTAATACATCAAGCTGGACATCTATATTTTCAGTCTCAGAAGCTTTGTATTGAGTTCTAAAATGTTTAAATGCCAGCGAGTGTAACTCCCAGTCAGTAATGGCAGCATTACCATAATCATCTGTCAGATCCCAAATAGTGTTGTGGTTGCACCTTTGTGAAGCGTATTTGTGAAAAAAACTTGTGTTCTTATCTCCCTTTTCAATCCATGTCACCCTACTGTGGAGTCGCTAGGTAGCTTCTTCATGTGCTAGTATTTTATTTTTCTTGTGGGTCAGTTCTTGTAGGAGGTTTATATCCTCTGCAGTAAAGATTGAGATGGATTATTGTGGAATAGGGTTGCTATCTGTTCCTCCACCAGTACCAGGTCAGCCTTCATAGCCTGCTGTTTCTTTACTTTCCATTTTATAACCTTCTATTTTAAATATTTAAGTTTCTCAATTAGCAGTAGGATTGCTGATGAGTTCGACCAATCTATCATTTCTGCCCAAGTATTTTTGACAAGTGTGTTAAAACCCAGATCACCTATCCACGAGCAGTTGAACTTAAAAGGAGCCGATGTAACTCGTTGGGGGCCTTTGATTGAGAGACAAATTGGGTGGTGATCTGAGATCATGGATGGCTCAACCCAAGACCTGAAGTGAAGACGATCGTTTATCAACTTTGAATCTAACAGGAACCTGTCAAGTCTTTTGGCAATACCATTGACCCCTGTTGTACTGTTCCTCCAGGTGGGAGAAGATACCGAAGGATGGAGGTGAATGAGCCCCTCTCTATGGAAGATAGAGTAAAAAAAACAAGACTTTGGGTCAATCCTTGCAGAAGTACCCCACACTTCTTGAGTGGAAAGGGTGAAGTTTAGATCAGCACCCAATATGAGGTTATCCTCATGAAGGATGCCAGAGTCAAAGAGTTTTTGCCAAAAGGCCTTGCGATTGCTGTAAGGGGCATAATAGTTTAAGAGTTTAAAGGAAGTAGAAGAGAAAAGTAGCTTACCTTCAATGAAAATTCCAGCCGAGATACCAAAGGCTTGAAAATCAGCAACATCCGGGTTCCAGCCTGTAAGCAAGCCTCCAGAGCGACCTAGTGAGTCTACTGCAACAACAGACCAGTGTGGGAGACACTTCAAGAAAAGATCTTTTGCCTTGTCGCTGCTAACCAGGGTTTCTTGTAGAAAAACAACATCCGGTTTGATCTTAGAGAATAATCTTTTGAGGGAAGATATCTTGGTGGGGCTTCCAAACCCACAGATATTTCAAGAAAGAATGATCATTTAGAGATAGGGTTGATTGGCATGGTTGCTCTAAGTGTCGAGGAGGTAGAAAAAGAGGGACCATAATGAGTAGGAATATCTTTTAAAGGGGGCGTGGCTGAAGAAGGGAGGCCAGCGAGTCCTCCCTCTACAGAGCCTGGGGGCTTTTTGGGTAATCTGGACCGTTTTTTTCTGATAGTGACATTAGATCGATTGGGTGGGAGTGGGGTGGAGGAATGTGTAATTGCGAGGGGAACATGAGAGAGTGGAAGGTTCGAAATGGTGGAGGGAGTGGGTGTCATAGTGGATGTTCCAGGAGAAGAGGGAGTTAGTACTGTCTGAGGAGGGGTTTGGATGGAAGGGATGTTTGAGTGTAGGGGTTGGGTAGGATCGAGGGAGGGTGCAGATGTAGCATTTGGTGTATGCTGTGGGGGACAAAGGGGTGTAGTGGTGGAAGTAGGAGAGGATGAGGGAAGGGGGATGGAGGGGCCCAATTTATCCCTAAGCAATGTCCAAAAAACTTCAAAGATTTCCAAAACCCAGGCTTCATTAATTTTGAGGTGTCTAAGTTCATACTCTGAAAGTTCGTGAAAGAAGGTAGGGAAAAAGTTCCGCATCTTACCAAGGAAGGAGTCCTGAACCAGGGGGAGAGAAGGGGATTGTTCAATGTGTCTCAGAGAGGGGTTTGGTTGGGTGACTTTGGAGGAAGAACAATTATTTTTTAACTGTCCCGGCTGCCAGCAGAGGTGGCATCTAAAAGGTTCTCTCCAATAATCAAGGTCCTATCTGAAAGAATGTTCACCCACTCTGATCTCGAGGGACTCCGGAAGACCAAGATCAGTGTCAAATTCGACTAAGACCCAAGATGCCCTTTTATTTGACCAGTTGAGGGAGCGTTGGTCAAAAAAGATAAACTTCCCTGCAGTGTTAGCGACCATCTCCAGGATAGGTGATGTCCACAGTTCTATCAAAAAATCTAGCATAATCATCCAGAGCCATCTTTTGTCGAAGGTACTTTTGAAAGGATGGAAACCTGGTGTCCACCGCTTGAGCATGAGAACCCCTCTATCCAAAATCCACGGGGTCGAGAGGATCTGTTGTAGGTCTTTTTCTAAGAGGAAGTGGAAGATGAGCCACTGGTTAGAGAGATGGCTAATTCTTGGACAGTAACCAAGGATTGGTTTCCAACAGTCCTGAACCCAACGATCAAGGCGAGTTTTATGCATCTTTAGATAGTATAACCTTCCCACTAGTGCTCGCTTAGCAAGGCTGGTGACCCTATCCTTGCCTAGTTCCTGCCCGAGAGAGTAGACCAGTGTAGTTTGTCTCACCTTCCAGCTTTTAAGATTTCGATTCGAGCGACCCAATGCTCAAACTTGTCTGTTCTGTCCTGCACCACTGTGTGGGGAGGGTGATCGTGTTGGGCAAGGGGAAGAGGTCCGAAGGGGCATAATAGGACAAGGTGGAGGGGGTTGTGTAGAAAAAGTGGAGAAAGTGGGGGGAGGAAAAACAACTTGGGCTGAAGGAGGAAGCTCGACCGAGGAGGGAGAGGTGTTTGAAGGAATTTGGGAGCAATCAAGGAGGAGTTTATAGGTCTCGTTGCTCTGAAATAGGTTATCTTGGGCCCATATATTGTCATCGTCTGCCCAGGATAGGTCAATGTTATTTTCCATGAAGAGGAAAAGGTCGAGGGGCCCCGAAAATCAGAAGGGATGGATGGGATCTGGAGGAAGTCAGAGAGGGGCAGTCTAGGTCATCTGAACGGGATGCTTCTCATAGGCTCAGTCAGATCCGGGAAGCTAGTTAGCCATATAAGGGGCGACTAGGATAACTGCACTCGTTAGGCCATCATCATGGGGACTACGATCCAATGGTAGAAGATTAGGATCACTGACACCAGTAACAATGATCCCTGCAAGTGATAGCCCTAGAGCTCGCACAACAACTTTTGGATCAATCTTCTCAGAGCTCGAAGAGGCACGAGGGGGAAAATCCCGAGGGAAACTTCTACTCGTATCATATCTCCTAGAAGTGGCGCTTCTCAGAGGCTCATCCAGATCTAGGAGGCTAGTGTGCTATAGAGGGAGCAGCTCAGGATCTCTGTACTCGCTATGCCAACATCGTGGGATCTTTGATCCATTAGTAGATCTGCAACCTTTTTCACTTCTGCAGTCGGTTTCAGATCTAACATGAAAAGGCACATGCTTCACAAATCTCTGCACTCGCTAATCCTACATCGTGGGATCTTTGATCCATTAGTAGATCTACATCCTTTTTCACTTTTGCAGTCAATTTCAGATCAACCATTGTGGGATCTTCGATCCATTAGTAGATCTGCAACCTTTTTCACTTCTGCAGTCAGTTTCAGATCTAACATGGAAAGGCACATGCTTCACAAATCTTTGCACTCGCTATGCCTACATCGTGGGATCGTCGACCCATTAGTAGAACTGCATCCTTTTTCACTTATGCAATTGATTTCAGATCAGCAACAGGGCCAACGGCATCTAGTTTCTGCAAAGTTCAACAGAGAATCTTTTACTCCCAAGTTTGGGAGAGGAAGACCAAACACCTTTCTCCATTTCTCTGTCTTTCCCGACCAAATCTAATGACCTGCATCCTTCGTAGATCTGCATCCTTTTTCACTTCTGTAGTCGATTTCAAATCAGCGGTAGAGGCAACCATGACTGGACATCCTGGAACCAATGCGATTTCCTCAAAACCCAAAGAAAACACCTATCATCAACATTTTTTCTATCAGGCATGTTAAGAGACAGATGCAAGGTAGATGCAAGGTGCATTTCATGACAACATGATTGAGAGAGGCACATGGACAACGATTACATAAGCATGGAAGAAAGACAAAGATTACATAACGATTATGATTTTGACATGTCATACAAGCTGGATGTTCAACCTTTTCTTTATTTATATTTTGGTAGGTTTTTCACACACAACATTTAAAAAACTTATGTATGTGTTTTTTTATTAATATGTAATTTGAATGTTCAAGATTTTCTTTATTTGTATTTTAGTAGGTTTTTCACACACAACATTTAAAAACTTATGAATGAGTTTTTAATTAATAAATATCATTAACAACTAATAAAATATGTATATTTATGAATGAGTTTTTTATTAATAAAATATCATTAACAACTAATACAATATGTATATTTATGAATAAATTTTTTATTAATACATATCATTAACAATTAATAAAATATGTATACTTATGAATGAGTTTTTTTTATTAATGCATATATGTATACTTGTGAATGAGATTTTTATTAATGCATATCATTAACAACTAATAAAATATGTATATTTAATAACTATAGCATAAAATATGTATTAATAAAATATGTATACTTATGAATGAGTTTTTTTTATTAATGCATATATGTATACTTGTGAATGAGCTTTTTATTAATACATATCATTAACAATTAATAAATTGTTAATAAAATATGTATACTTATGAATAGTTTTTTTTATTAATGCATATATGTATACTTGTGAATGAGCTTTTTATTAATACATATCATTAACAACTAATAAAATATGTATATTTAATAACTATAGCATAAAATATGTATTATTAATAGCTATGACAATAGTGTATCAATTCATTTAAGTTAAGGTTTTCTATCAATTGATTTTTTTTATTATTAATAAACAATATTGGTTATTAATAAAATATTGATATCATTATTTTTATCAAATTATAATATTTTTATAACAATATTCTCATGTTATATTAATAACTTTAATGGTTGGAATAATGATTTATTTATTATATTCTAAAATGTAATTGTTTTAGTGTTATTGTTATTTGTTATGTCTAGAAAGTATAATTAAGGTTAGAAAATATATTTAAGAGATTATTGGGGAGATTGTAGGAGAAGATGATTTTCAATAACATCTTTTCTCATTGTATAAATTTATGATTTGGTAATGAGAAAGGTTAAGTTGAGTGTTCATTGTTATTGTATTGTTTGCTCCATTATTTACAGATGTATTTTTTCATTTGAAAGTTTTATGATTTGGTAATGAGAAAGGTTAAGCTGAGTGTTAATTGTTATTGTATTATTTGCTCCGTTATTTACAGGTGTATTTCTCCATTTGAAAGTTGTGAGTGCCTCGTGAGAGTTATGAGGTTCGACTCTAAGAAGAGGAGTATGCTTGATGAGTGTTGTGCGAGTTGTAAGTGTTGAAGGCCGTGTGTGTTGTGAGAAATGTGAGGGACAACTGTTGTCTGTAGTTAATCAGCTGCTAGAAGAGTCTGTCATATGCCAATCAACTAATAGGACAATTCATGGAGAATATTCGCTACAAAAAAAGGATAATCGATGTAAACGAGAACAAAAAAGAATAATCATTGCATTTGAATGCTGACTATCGTAGCATGAGGGTGAGTGTCAACAAAACTTGCTGCTATTAAACTTGAGGGTGGAGGAGCTGTGCAATTACTTTCCACTGGAGTTTGGTGAGACCTTCCCCCGAGCGTGAGAAATTGAGTGTGGTACCTGAAACTTGCAACTTACATGGAGAACGTTGCAACCTGCATGCCTATCGTTTTTCCTCTTCTTGTTGATGTTGCATATCTGGTATCGTTTTCAGTGATGATGTTGCATATTAATTTGGTGAGCAGAGTTTTTTGGTACAAGATCCCAAACAAAGGGAGGTTGCTACTATTTGATTTGTTGGTTAAAATCAAAAAATTGTGGAAAGGGTCTCGTGTACATGGAGATCCAACTATCTATCCAGTTCTGAAATAGATGATCCATATTGGAGCGAGGGTGCCATGAAAATGTGAGGTTATTATGAACTTCACAAGACTGAAATTGAAGACAAGCACCTGTGGAGTTTCGGGACTTGTACAGGAAGAATTGTTTAGTTCCATGGTGTAATGGAAATACCCCTCACGTGCATGTTGTGGAGATGTTTAATTGTTGCTAGTAATTTTTTTTTCTCTCACTCTAATCTGTGAATCCATAACCCACATGTCTGAGAATATAATCTATTTAGAACTTGATATTCGTGATGGTAGAGTTGATTCTAATCCTTTGGAAGAATTGAGCTTTTAGATTTTCATTGTACTCAAACATTAATAAAAGAATTAATTTTTTGGTGGTTGTTGAGTCCTTATTTTTGGGACATTGGTTCTCGTTCCAGGTGAAATGAGACACTTTATTTTTTCTTGAGTATTCTCCTTCTTTCATTCTTATTTATTCTTCATGGTGGTAAGCAATATTGTGTTGCTTAAATTTGGTGACACGAATTATTTCTAATTGAGAAATTTGAGCAGCATAATCTTTCTTTTTCTTTATATTCTCTAGATAATCTTTCTTTTTTCTTTTCATTCTCCTCTCTCATGTAGATTGAGAAAATGCTTGATCTACATAATCTTTTATAAAATTCTTAATAATAAATCAAGCTTGAATCCTAAGGATTGAATTACTTAGACCTTTTGTGTTACCGAAATCGACAAAACTATAATTTTTTTCATAATCGTTTCTTTAAATATTCTGAAAATACTCTGTCAAAAAGACTCAAAGCAAGCAAATTTGAATACTTTATGAACTCTGGAAATTATGCTAAAAAAATATAGAGATTTTGTAACTTTTACTATGGATATAATGTACATATATCCTTCAATTTTGGACCAAATCTTGAAAGGCTGTAATAGATATTTCATTTTTAGAGACCATTCTTCCCCAGGAATATTCAAAGTCAATGCAATCAAACAAGCAATGAAAGAAAAAAAAGGGAGAAATTGAAGAATGAATCAGACAGGATTTGGTCGTTACCAATCATCAATATGGAGTACACATATATATGTTTGAGACTTGTGGTAATGTTCACATGATGAATTATCAACATTCCTCAACGTTGTATCTCTTTGCACAAATGACAAGGACATACTCTCAATGAACGAACCGAAAGGGTTATGCACAACACTACGCAACACTCTAAGTATGTTGTTAATCAGAGGACTCTATGTCAGCTGTGTGCGTATGCAACAATGATATTCTCTTTAGCTTACCTCTATATTGTTTTGTCTTTAACATTTTTTTAAATGATTTGATCCTTCATTTTGATTCTTGATTTGCAATGTTTTGGAGGAAACAATGTGCATATGTCTCAGGAAAATATTCCTACCAAACTCAACAAGTAAAGAAATCAAAATCTCTAACATTTTCTTGCACATACAACAATGTTAAAATCCATTTCTTTTGAAATAAGACATCGAATTAATGGACACAATTGGATCGATGAAGTGCCTCGGTAGGGAAGCCTAAGGAGATTTCCGTCCTGTATTTAGATGGTTTTCTAGAATATCCAAGAACAATCTGAAGATTTGCAGATCCAACTGGAGCTTAATCTGGAAAAGGTTCAGCATAGAAGAGACAACACCTAGAGGAACTACCCTTCACAATGGTGGCACCCTTAACTTAACAGATATCTTGTAAGGCACATGCATGACGAAGGTGATTGAACCATTGACCTGGCCCCTTACCCTAGTGGACATGCTTGGAATGTGGTGGAAACTCTAACAGCCATGGTAAGAGACGAAATCGAACCCTTGACCTTGCTGGGCACGCGTAGAAGATGGTGGAAACTCTATCAGGGATGCATGTTAAGAGACATATGTAAGGTACATTTCATGGACAAGATGATGGAGAGAGGCACATGGACAACGATTTTGACATGTCATACAAGTTGGATGTTCAACCTTATTAGTCCCTGCCATAGGCATAGAGGGACTATAGCGATGGATAAATCATTGACTTGGCATTAGCTTGTGCATTGACCAAAAATATTTCTCTATTGTCTATTGTTGGAACAAGGGAAGTGAAAATATCGATTTTTATATAATAAAAAGTATCATGTTTGTCAAGATCTGATTGGACAACGGATTGGAGGTCTTATTGCCTCCTTCACTATTCCCAATGTAAAATATGTTTGCATTCCCAAAGTATTTGATAGTATATGGTATTTTTGAATCATAAATTTTGTTATGCATTCGTGGAACGTGGATTAATGCTAGCATTAGTTCGAATGTTTCCCTTAGCATTTTCTGCTGGGTGGAATACATTCTCCACGATATTGCTATGTCTGATTTTTGCTTTATTGTTGTGTGCTTAGAGAGAACAGTCCTGCCACGCTGCATATTTTCTTAAATGCTTGCACAAGCCTACGCTCTTCGATGGTCCTTACTGTCTTAATTGTTTACCTAAGAGCTCTGCCAGTCTTAAATGTTTATTGTACAGATGTCTTGCAATACAGTTTTGTTCATGCTAGACATCCCTGCTCTTGTGTTCCATCCTTGTTCGTTGTTTCGTTCCATGATTCTGGTTCTTGTTTGATTCAACTTTGCAAAGTTGAGGTCCTACACTTGCAGTTCGATCTCTTCGTGGTTGTTCACTGGTTTGTTGTTCTTTAACTTTGCAAGCTGTTGGACCTGTTGTTGCAGTTTGCATTTTATTGGGTGTTGAGTTCTTCTCATCCTTTGTTGCCGGGTAAGTTTCCCTATTCTTGTTGATTTTCAATATTATGTTCCAGACCATTTTTGTCTGTGCTCTTAGTTTCTGTTCCTGGAAACAATATGTCTTCATATGGCAGATGTCGCATCCATAGTTTTTTTCGAAAATTGCAATGCAAAGGGATTTACAAAAAGTAGTCGAGAGCTATCAGAAGAGGGAACCATCAGGCAGGGTGTAGACGCAGTGTATGCTTCTACTCTATGGGCTGGAAAACTATGTCTACCTATTTTCTTTCTACTGAGTTAAGTTATGGTTTTATTTTTTTGCGGTCTTTCTTCTGTTTGGTTCAGTTTCTAGTGTCAGTATGTTTTCTTCTCATCTTCTATGGGAACTAGGGGGCATTCAAGTTATGAAGAAGAAGGTTTAAATATACATATGGGGATTGGTTCACTATTTTTCTTTTCTTTTTTATTTTTCTAGTTTTTATTTTTTGCTTGTGTTTTTTTCTGTTTTGATAGAAACTGAAAGTATTTAGCAAACAAATTGAAAATGACAGTTGAAAAGATGAAAGAGGTAATAGATGTTGAGTCGTATGAAAAAGATACACAGTCCATTACACATGACAACATTGACGTGGTTTTGCATAGGAATGGACTTTTTAGATTGGATGCATTCTTGTATATTGTTGGGGATTGCCTTTTCAATACATTCCAGGTTCTATTGCATTTCTGGTATTCGTTGACCGAGCTGCACAACGGATTGATAGATTATTTCTTGGCATTTTTTAAAAAGGGCAATGTGACATCCCCCAAAAATAAAATAATTTTTATTTTTGAAATAGGTTGGAATTTATTTCTGTTTTTGGCAAATTCGAATTTGGAAAATGTTTGCCATTTATGGCAATTTCAAATTTTGAATTTAATAATTGTGACTATTGGGCAGATATCTGTTTGGACTCAACTAAGCATTTGACTATGACACTTGTATCACAACATAATATTTATATTAATTGTAGGAGGACAAATGGAACAACCATGTTAAAGTCAACTGACCATGACTTCATGAGTGGGGAACATGTTGGAACTGCCTCTAGGCTGATTATGAGACGTGGCAAATCAGAGATTTGGTCACTGGCAGCCCCTGAAAATCAGGGATTAAGAAAGCTGCGAAAAATACCTAAAGGAGGGAAAAAGACCTGGGCAAAATTGATAAATAGCATATGCGAGGAGGCAGGACGCTGCCAAGTATGATGGGAAATAATTTTGAGCTCTCTTGCTATTATGAACATTGTGGATTGAGTGTGAGGCAAGAGGAGCCTGTTGAAATAGAATTGCCTTGCTGTTATGAGCACTGTTGAGTAAGTGTGAGGCAAGAGGATAACTGTTGGAGTTGAAGGACATTGCCGAGGAGGAGTTTCCAAGTTTGTCCTCATGGATTCATGGTCAGGCTAGGGGGTGAATCGGGAAAGTAGATTTGGCTACCTTGTTCTACGGTTGGGAGGAGCATGGTTGTTCCCTTTGTTTTCTCGCGGATTGGATTCAGATATGTTAATTTTCTCCTTTCTATTATGAATGGATATGTCTTTTGATATTATGTACCTATTGCATCTGAACTGGAATAAGTTACATTCTCTGTCTGTATGACCCTTTTTGCATCTGGTGTATTGAATCTGATTAAATCGGATATGTAACGAATTCTTCCCACTTTCTGTTCAAATGTTTTTATTCAATGCTATGTATCTAACAATATGCTAACAATATATTAGATGTGTATAGAATGACAAAATTTGGGAGTTAAAGATTTTTGGAAAACCCCTTTCCGTTTTCCTTATTTCTTTTCAGAATGGGCTACCCTTTCCTTAGTCAAGGTCTATGATGAATTTAGAGATTTTCCCTTACAGAAAACCTTTATCCTTTTGTATCCTTCTGTGCGTGTAAAATTCTTAAGTCTTTATGATTTCATAATTCAGGAATTGTTGGGTGTTGTTGTTCGACATTTGAAACCCCAAAACCCCGAATCCCGAAATCCCGAAGTGTTAATTCCTCATCCTTTCACTTTTCGGAATTCAGGAATGGTTGTGTTATGTTGTTTGACATTTGAAACCCTGAAAACCTGAATCCCAAAATCTCGAAGTGTTAATTCCACACCCTTTCACCTTTCAAAATTTGGGAATTGTTGTGTTATGTTGTTCAACATTTGAAACCTCGAAAACCCAAATCCCAAAATCCTGAAGTGTTAACCTCATCCTTTCACTTATCAGAATTCGGGAAAGGTTGTGTTATGTTGTTTTGACATTTGAAACCCTGAAACCTCGAATCCTGAAATCTTGAAGTGTTAATTCCACACCCTTTCACCTTTCAGAATTTGGGAATTGTTGTGTTATGTTGTTCGACATTTGAAACCCCAAAAACCCGAATCCTAAAATCTCAAAGTGTTAACCTCATGCTTTCACTTTTTGGAATTCGAGAATGGTTGTGTTATTTTTTTTTGACATTTGAAACCCCGAAAACCTGAATCCTGAAATCCTGAAATGTTAGCTCCACATTCTTTTTTTTTCGCAATTTTGGGATTTGTTTGTGTTTGATGTTTGGTTTCATTGAAGTCACAGGATTTCGAACCCCAAAATCCTGAATTGTTGGGCACATTCGCATTTTCGGAAGTCGGTTCACATTGATGTTGGACACCGAAACTCGCGAAGTTTCGAACTCCGAAATCTCAAAATGTGGGACCCACCTTTCCTCTTTCGCCTTTTCGGAGGTTTGTATATGTTGATGTTTGGCTTCTGTACTCGCAAAATCCCGAGCCCTGAAACCCCGAAGAGCTCGGAATCCTTTCACAATTTTGGGAAATGTTGTGTTTTGATGTCCGACTCTTGTACTCACGAAACCTCGAATCCTGAAACCCTGAAATGTTGGCCCACAGTCATTCTGTATTTCGGATCTTGGCAAATGACAGGGTCGCTGGTTTTGTTCAGCACTCGTAATCACCGAAACCCGATTGACCTCTATTTCTTTCACAAAGATGTAGGAACTTAGAAGAAACTTATTGTTATGGGAACAACTCTATTAATGTAATGAATAGACTAGTAAAAGAATGTTGGAGAATCTTTATCCCGGATAGAGGTATGGGAGTAACATACTATATTACAAGTCGATTGTATTGCAGACATAGGGTAATATTTTTATGTAGGGTTTTTTGGTCATAAAAACCCCAAAGTTGCTTATATTGTTAAGACTTTGGTAGTGTTATAGGTACTAGCAGATAAGAGGGTAATTATAAATTTCAGAGTCTTAATGAAACGTTGAAGTGATGAGTAAATACGCATTATATCGTCGATTAGAAAACTTAAGTTGAATGATAAGGACAATCGATGACAGTAAGGACTCTAACAAACCTTCAGACTCAAGTCTTCTAACAAAAAGTCTTCTTGCTTGAGATCTTGAAACCTTTCAAGGATAAATGTACAATTAAAAAAAAATTATGGTGAATTTTGAGGTACATTACATATGGTATCAGAGAAAAAGTTACAACACTAGGCTTGAACAGGGCCACATTGATTGCTTAGTATATATTCTGATTTATGAAAAAACTAATAAATCTTGTGGATTACAAACAAAAAGCCTTTCTGTTTTGTGTTGAATAATGACAACCGAAGAAGGTGCATAAATTAGGGTGGAAGAGAATCCACACAAGGACCTCCTGGAGATCCAAGACATAGCAGTGATGGAAGCTCACCCACAGAGGTGTTGGAAACAATGAGAAACCTGATAGTTGAACTACAGGTTTTCAAGGCCGACAATGAAAAATTGAAGAAGGCACAAAAGGAACAACAAGAGATAAATGAAGTCTTGTTCCGTAGTATAGTAACCAAGAAAATCCCAAAAGATGATAACCCCGAGGAAGAGGTCAACAAAAGGGCCTCCAAGAATTCTGGTGCAAAAATAGAAAAAGGAGACAGTTCATCTGAAGGGACACCTTCAACTGAAGACAAAACCATACTAGACAAAAAAAGAAAACAAACAGACCACCTTGAAGGAGAATTTAAAAAGATTAAACCAGCTACTTTCGATGGAGAATCCAGGACAGGAGAAGAAGTTGAGGCATGGTTATTGGACATAAAAAAATACTTCCAAATATACAACTATTCCAACAACATGAAGGTCATAATGGCCATTTACAATCAGAAGGGGAAGGCCAGCATTTGGTGGCAGGACCTAAAATTGGCCAAGGGCCTAAAGGAGAAACAATTGGAATGGTCCAACTTCAAGAAGTATTTTAAGAAACAATACCTTTCTAAAAGCTATTATGAAAGGAAGACGAAAGAATTTTATGAATTACGACTCAGACAAATGACTATGGATGACCTTATAAATAAATTTCTGGAACTACTAAGGTTTGTACCATACATATGGGAGGATAAGGTAAAAATCCACTGATTCTTAAGTTGTTTACCACAGTCCTACAGGGACAGAATTGAGTTTGACAACCCCAAATCCTTGAGTGAGGCATTCAGGAAGGCACGAATATGCTACAACCAGTATAAACAACGGGTAGAGTTTCCCAAGACTTGGAAGGATAAGAAACAAGATGGAATGCACCAACGAAAGAAGGGATACCAGCCAGCTCCTTATCAGAATGCATCAAAAAGTTTCCCAAGGAACGATTTTCACTCCAATCATCCAAATACGCAAAGTAGCGCTAAACCAGTAAACCTGGGAATGAAGAAGTTTGGGGACAACTCCCACGATCCATTAAGATGTTGGGAGTGTGGAGAGCCTCATCTAAGGAGGAACTCTCCACGTCTAATTGAAGCAAACAACACTGCTTTCCACAATGTGCAGGATGCCTCGACAGTGGGAGACATGGGCAGGAGTCTGCATCGGATAAATGCAGCCATAGATGGTCGACAAGCTGACCACCAATCCTCGGTGGTAGAGATCGAAGGTAAAATCCATGACACTCAAATTTCTGTTTTAATTGACCCTGGAGCTACATTAAGTTATATTACTCCCGATGTAGTAGATTTGAATAAACTTAAGAAACAAAAGCATGCAAAATCTTGGCTTGTACAACTACCAACAGGAACTAAAAGAAAAGTAGTTAACTTTATTTATGATCTTGAGTTCAACTTAGATGGTCAAAAGATAAGGACCAATCTAAACATCCTACCACTAGAATCTTATGATATGATTATCGGGATGGATTGGTTGGAACAACACAAAGCAGTATTAGACTATTATACAAAGATACTTAGCTATAAAGATAATTTTGGCACTGTTAGAATAGCCCAAGGTATACCAAAACTTGTGTCAGTCAGACAAGTTTTAGCGATGCAATTCAAGAGATGTATTAGAAAGGGATGTCAAGTTTGCATCATCCAAGTGACAAATCTATTAGAAACAGAAGATAAGCCCAAGTTAGAAGACTTTGTTGTCCTACGGGAATTCAGAGACATGTTTGTTGATGAGATACTAGAGTTACCTCCTAGGAGAGAAATAGATTTCTCTATAGACTTATTACCCGGATCAACCCCTATCTCAAAAGCACCCTATCGAATGAGTCTACCAGAACTAACAGAATTAAAAATACAATTACAGGAATTGCTGAACAAAGAGTATATCAAACCAAGTGTCTCGCCATGGGGAGCACCAGTCCTCCTTGTGAAAATTAAAAATGGTACTCTAAGACTATGTATCGATTATAGACAACTGAACAAAGTGACCATTAAGAACAAATACCCCTTACCACAGATAAATGATCTATTTGATCAAGTTGGTGGGGCCAGGATCTTCTCAAAATTGGATTTACGATCTGGTTATCATCAAGTTAGGATAAAGGACCAGGACATAAAAAAAAAAACTTTTTGGACAAGATATAGACACTACGAGTTTGTAGTCATACCTTTCAGACTCACCAATGCGCCAACCACATTTATGTGCTTAATGAACAACATTTTCAGCCAGTACTTAGACAAGTTCGTAGTAGTATTTATCAACGATATTCTAGTCTATTCTAAAATGGAGGAGGAACATGATGAGCACTTAGGAATAGTTCTGCAAACACTAAGGAAACACAAACTATACACAAAATTCGACAAATGTGATTTTTATCAAAAAGAAATACAATATTTAGAACATGTCATTTCCTTGGAAGGTATTGCCGTAGACCCAGAAAAGATAAAAGCCATCATGGAATGGCCAATGCCTAAGGATGTGGCAGATAAGTGGTCATTCATGGGAATCACCAGATATTGTCATAGATTTATAGAAGGGTTCTCCAAGATAGCCTACCCTATCACGTCATTACAAAAGAAAGGGACCAAGTTTAACTAGTCGCAAAAGTGTCAAGATAGTTTTAACAAGCTAAAAGAATTATTGACATCGACGCCCATCTTGAAGGTAGAAGACCCAGAAAAGACTTCACAATATGTGTTGATGCAAGTAAAGAGGGACTAGGTGGTGTTCTAACTTAGGAAGGGCACGTGATTTGTTATGAGTCCCAGAAATTAAAGGAACAGGAGCGAAATTATGTCACTCATGACTTAGAATTGGCAGCAGTAATACATGCCTTAAAAATGTGGCAACCCTATATAATGGGCAGGAAATTCTTACTATTGACGGATAATAGCGGAGTGAAATATCTGTTTAACCAACCAGACCTTAATGCAAGACAAGCAAGGTGGCTAGCCTTCTTGAGCGAATTCGACTTCGAGGTCAGACATATCAAGGGAAAGGAAAATAAAGTAGCAGATGCTTTAAGCAGAAGAGTCCATGGGTTATTTGAGATAAATATCAGCAGGGCAGAAAGTGATCTGGAACAAAGAGTAAAAGAGGCAGGAATTAACGACAAAAATTACACTAAGATGATGGCAGAATTGCAGAACAGTATCACAAACACAGATAAACCTGATATAAGTATTGACAAACGGGGACTATTAAGATTTAAAAATAGACTTTACATACCAGATTCAGGAGAGTTAAAATTAACGATTTTAGATGAAGTGCATAAGAAACTATATTCTGGCCATCCAGGTTACCAGAAAACAATAACAACACTCAGAAAACTATTTTATTGGCCTAATATGAAGGGTGAAACAACATAGTATTTGGCTAGGTGCCAAGACTGTCAGCAGGTTAAGGCCAAACACCAACATCCAGTCGGCCTATTATAGCCATTACTAGTACCAGAATGGAAATGGGAGACCATATCACTGGACTTTATAACAGGTTTGCCTAAAACTCAGAAACAAAATGATTCAATCATGGTTGTAATCGATAAACTCAGTAAGTCTGCATACTTTATTCCTGTAAAGACTACTTTTAAATCTATTAACATTGCTGAAATATTCATGAAAGAAATTTTTAGACTGCATGGTATTCCTAAAATGGTGATTTCTGATAGAGATGTAAAATTCACATCCACTTTTTGGAAGGAATTGTTTGCATGGCTAAATACTAATTTGAATTTCAGTACAAGTTATCATCCACAAACGGATGGACAAACCGAAAGGAAAAATCAAATCATAGAGGATATGCTCCGCATGTATGTAAGAACAAAGCCAAACAAGTGGGAAGACTACCTACACTTGGTAGAATTTGCATATAACAATGGGTACCAAACTTCGACTAAGTTGAGCCCTTTCGAAATACTGTACAATAGAAAGTGTACAACTCCAATTAGTTGGGATAACCCGGCTGACAGGCTCATGGTTGGGCCAGATATGCTCCAAGAAATGGAGAACATGGTAAGAAAGGTACAACTGAACTTGAAAGAAGCACAGGAGAGACAAAAGAGCTATGCAGATCATAAAAGAAGACACGTGTAATTTCAAGTGGGAGACCATGTTTACTTGAAGGTCAAAGCCTAGAAAAGCTCGTTGAAGTTAGGGAACTATGCCAAGATGGCACCCAGGTTTTGTGGGCCCTTTGAAATACTGGCTCGAATTGGACCCGAGCATATCAGCTTGCACTTCCAGCTAATCTAAGAATTCATAATGTACTTCATGTTTCTTTGTTGAAAAAGTATATTCATGACCCTACTCATATTATTGATTGGAACTTGGTGCAGGTGGAACCCCTGTGCATTCTGGATCAGAGAGAAATAACACTTTGGAACAGAGCCGTCACTCAGGTAAAGGTGCAATGGAGGCACTTTAGTCCTGAGGAGGCCACTTGGGAATTGGAGGGAGATTTGTGGAAATCTCATCCAATCCTGTTCCAAGAAAGGAATGAACACTGAGGACAGTGTTTTACTGAAGGGGGAAAGGATGTGACATCCCCCCAAAATAAAATAATTTTTATTTTTGAAATAGGTTGGAATTTATTTCCGTTTATGGCAAATTCAAATCTGGAAAATTTTTGCCATTTATGGAAATTCTGAATTTCAAATTTAATAATTATATTTAATTATTGTGACTGTTGGGAAAAGATCTGTTTGGAATCAAATAACCATTTGACTATGACAATTGTATCACAACAGAATATTTATATTAATTGCAGGAGGACAAATGGAGCAACCATGTTAAAATCAGCGGACCATGACTCCATGAGTGGGGAACATGTTGGAACTGCCTCTAGGTTGACTATCAGAAGTGGAAAATCAGAGATTTGGCCATTGATAGCCCCTGAAAATCAGGGATTAAGTAAGATGCAAAAAATCCCTAAAGGAGGGAAAAAGACCTGTGCAAAATTGATAAATAACATATGCGAGGAGGCAGGACACTGCCAAGTATGATGGGAAAGAATTTTGAGCTCTCTTGTTGTTATGAACACTGCGAATTGAGTGTGAGGCAAGAGGAACCTACTGAAACAGAATTGCCTTGTTGTTATGATCACTGTTGAGTAAGTGTGAGGCAAGAGGATAATTGTTGGAGTTGAAGGACATTGCTGAGGAGGAGTTTCCAAGTTCGCCCTCATGGATTCATGGTTAGGCTAGGGGGTGAATCAAGCAAGTAGATTTGGCTGCTCTATTCTATGGTTGGGAGGGGTGTGGTTGTTCCCTTTGTCTTCCCGTGGATTGGATTCAGATATGTTAATTTTCCGCTCTCTATTATGAATGGCTATGTCTTTTGATATTATGTATCTATTGAATCTGAACTAGAACAAGTTACATTCTCTGTCTGTATGACCCTTTTTGCATCTGGTGTATTGAATCTGATTAAATCGGATATGTAATGAATTCTTCCCACTTTGTGTTCGAATGTTTTTATCTGATGATATGTATCTAACAATATGCTCTAACAATATGCTAACAATACATTAGATGTGTATAGAATGACAAAATTTGGGAGTTAAAGATTTTTGGAAAACCCTTTTCCGTTTTCCTTGTTTCTTTTTAGAATGGGCCACCCTTTCCTTAGTCAAGGTCTATGACGAATTTAGAGATTTTCCCTTACAGAAAACCTTTATCCTTTTTTATCCTTCTGTGTGTGTAAAATTCTTAAGTCTTTATGCTTTCAGAATTCGGGAATTGTTGGGTGTTGTTGTTCGACATTTGAAACCCCAAAAACCTAAATCCTGAAATCCTGAAGTGTTAATTCCTCATCCTTTCACTTTTCAGAATTTGGGAATGGTTGTGTTATCTTGTTTGACATTTGAAACCCTGAAAATTCGAATCCCGAAATCTCAAAGTGTTAATTCCAGACCCTTTCACCTTTCGGAATTCGGGAATTGTTGTGTTATGTTGTTTAACATTTGAAACCTCGAAAACCCGAATCTCGAAATCCAGAAGTGTTAACCTCATCCTTTCACTTTTCGAAATTCAGGAATGGTTGTGTTATGTTGTTTTGACATTTGAAACCCCGAAAACCCGAATCATGAAATGCCGAAGTGTTAATTCCACACCCTTTCACCTTTCGAAATTCAGGAATTGTTGTGTTATGTTGTTTGACATTTGAAACCACGAAAACCCGAATCCCAAAATCCCAAAGTGTTCATCTCATCCTTTCACTTTTTGGAATTCGGGAATGGTTGTGTTATGTTTTTTTGACATTTAAAACCCTGAAAACCCGAATCCCGAAATCCCAAAATGTTAGTTCCACGTTCTTTTCTTTTCGCAATTTTGGGATTTGTTTGTGTTTGATGTTTGGTTTTTTGGAATTCGAGGGATTCCAAACCCCAAAATACTGAAGTGCTGGGCATATTCTCATTTTCGGGAGTCAGTTCACGTTGATGTTGGACAATGGAATTCGCGAAGTTCCAAACTCTAAAATTTGAAAATGAGGGACCCGCCTTTCCTCTTTCACCTTTTCGAAGGTTTGTATCTGTTGATCTTTGGCTTCTGTACTCGCAAAATCCCAAACCCCAAAACCCCGAAGAGATCAGAATCCTTTTGCAATTTCGAGAAATATTGTGTGTTGATGTCTGGCTCTTGTACATGTGAAACCCCGAATCCCAAAACCCCAAAATGTTGGCCCACAATCATTCTGTATTTCGAATTTGGGCAAACAACATGGTCCTTGGTTTTGTTCGGCACTCGTGTTCACCGAAACCCTATTGACCTCTGTTTCCTTCACAAAGCTATACGAACTTAGAAGAAACTTATTGTTATGGGAACAACTCTATTAATGTAATGAATAGATTGGTAAAAGAACGTTGGAGAATCTTCATCCCGGATAGAGGTATGGGAGTAACAGACTGTATTACAAGTCGATTGTATTGTAGACATAGGGTAATATTTTTATGTCGGGTTTTTTGGTCATAAAAGCCCCAAAGTTGCTTGTATTGTTAAGACTGTGGTAGTGTTATAGGTACTAGCAAATAAGAGGGTAATTATAAATTTTAGGGTCTTAATGAAACGTTGAAGTGATGAGTAAATACTCATTATATCATCGATTAGAAAGATTAAGTTGAATGATAAGGACAATCGATGACAGTAAGGACTCTAACAAACCCTCAGACTCAAGTATTCTAACAGAAAGCCTTCTTGCTTGAGATCTCGAAACCTTTCAAGGATAAATGTACAAATACATTTTTTTTTTATGGTGATTTTTGAGGTACATTACAGGCGATGATGAGGCTTTGTGGTCCTATGAATATGAACTCGAATCTGATTTTCTTCGGTACTTGCATGGAATACATGATGTGGCTATGTATTTTTCAAAGATACGGTTTTCTGCATCTCCAGTTCTGCCTGCACATCAGAGGGGACTTTGGGGAGATACATTTTTTATTTGGTGGTTGTCTAAATGGCTGAATATATCAGTTGGCATATGGTCATTGACAAGAAAAACAAGATATCTACTATTCAACAAAACTGCATCTGACAATCCATATTGCATCTTGTTCCATGATGTCGATGCCCTCAGTGACCATTATGAACCACTGCTGTACATAAAAATGTCCATATTAAATATAGAAGGTCCTCATATCTACTTGTTTGTTATCTGCAAAGACCTTCAATTGCAATGGAAATGGATTTTGGATGGCATAGATTGCTATGGTTTACAGCTGGCAACAAATGTTGTGTCTAGCTATGGAGATAGTCTATTTAATGCAATTTGTTCGATGTTCATTCGATGCATATGTACACTATACAATCCTTCTGCAATGCGATTATAGGCGGCAACAAACATTCTTTTAGGTGCTTGCATCAACACCTTTGCCCATATCTCGTTGAAAATATGCCGGTAGTTGGAAGTTGGCAGGAATACCTTGTGAACATGGTGATTCCATATGAATAAGGGAATATGGAGGGTTTCATATTCTATTTGTAATGGATTTCTATGGTATTCAGGGTGAATATCTAGGTTTGGTCAGCCTCGCCAGCTGGCACTGTCCATTCCTGGGCTACTGATTCAAATTACGATAAAAAAATTCATATCCTGTCATTGAAAACATATACAACACATATCCATTATGAACCTTCGCTTGTAGATCTCAGTAGTTCAGGGTTGAGAGCGCATGCCACCCAAACGACATCAAATCTGCATAGGCGTGGAATGCTTTTTATTGAAAATGAGATTCCTCCGAGTTGCGATATGGACAGACAGGGCTTGAAAAAAAAAACATGCGTAGAATTCATTTCAGTTTTGATGAGGCCATAGAGGGCTTAAACAAAAAATGTAGAGTAAGTTATCACAATTTGAAAACAATTATTCAACAAATTCGTCCGACTTCTGATAAGCAAATAGAGGCCTTGAACAAAAAACATAAAATAGTTACTAAGAAACTAGGTGAGAGTGAAATTCATCCCAATTTCCACCATGTCATCTTGCCCTTCGGCAAGAAACGTAGAGTAAGTTACCACAACTTAAAAAAGTTCATGCAGGAGAGAAAAAAATACATTGCTACACTTCCTTTTAGAGAGAAACTCACATATGACAATGTACAAAAATTTGTTCATGCAAAATAGAACATAAACATGTGTGATTGCATATCCCAAAATGGTCATGCAACTGTGGCAGTTAGTGGTGTACATGAGAAACATGAAACTATTTCTACCCATATTTCCCTGCGAAAAAAAAATGCAAGACAGACCTACATGAAACAATTGAAAGACACTCCTTCCATTGCATGTGCAATTTATGAACAATTGAATTTTTCAAAAAATAGTAAGTCTTTCACGCTTGATTTGCAAGAAGAATACCTCCAGCTAACATCCCACGATAAACCATTTTCCAGTAAGAAAGGTTGTCTTCCATGCAAACGATTGCTTGAAAATGGAAAATTTCCACAGTTTGCAACCCCTAATCGAATAAGATGTAATACACCACTAGAAGATGTAATTGCACTTACGGAACTTGAGGAGAGACTTGTCTCTCTATGAATTGCATTTTCTCAAATAAGACCTTGGGGCTATAAGCAAACCCATATGGGCTTAACATGATCAATTATTAATGTGCTTGTTCAACTAGATGTTGTGCAAAAAGCATTGCCACAGTTCATTAACAATACAATTACAATCGTTGTGGCTTTGAAAAGACTCTTGCAATACAAAAATGTGTATCAGACAGGTAAAGTGCGTGTGCATGCTGTTATGAAAGCATTAAAGAAATTATGTTCCAAGGCCCTATACAAAGCAGAGAACATTTGTGTAAATTCCAACTGGAACAGTGTTCTCACAAGAGAACATGGCAAATCTGCAGAGACTCTCGAAAATCCTAGTGATTCTGATACAAGTGGTGAATCGAAGAATGAAACACCTTTTGAAACATTGGTCCAAGGATTGACTGATTTATAGTGCATTTGTGACTTGCAAGACAAAATTGTCAAAATCGCACCTGGCGAAGGGAAGCGTCCACTTGGAATATTCAAGGAAAAATTGGCTGAGGAAATGAACTTTCCAACACTTTTCTACGAAGATCCACGTGGCACTGATATTACAGAATGATTTAGTTATAATAAAATAATCCGATGGGAGCTACTACATTCAAGCGGTTACTTCTATCACATAACAAATTTGTTTTTCAAAAGAATGCGCATAATAATAGAGCAAGTTTTGTCCTGCATGTGGGTCTGAATAAGAAAAGGCCAGTTACAAGGAAGAAATTTGTTGGCCAAGGATGTGAATTACAAAGTAAACCTAGAAAAAATTATGAAATATGATATTGGATACATAGATTTCAAGAACATCCACACCTCTCCTGACTATTTGCAACAAAACAAAAAAAAAAAAATTTGCAATGATCCGACAATTGGGACCGCCAACATTTTTCATCACATTTACAAGTGCAGAGCATTGCTAAGATCCATTGGTGGATGTCTTTTCTGACCTGCATAGTAACATGAAACGTAAAAAAAAAAACAATACTCTGAAAAATAACGATATTGACTACCTCATAAGAAAAGACCCGGTGACATGTACTCAATACCACAGACATAGAATAAACTATTTGAGACTATTGATATGCCATGATGAAACGTTTTTCAGAAAAATATCAAACTATTTTTTTGTGACTGAATTCCAGAATAGGGGAAATGAGCATGACCACGCATTGTTGTGGATAGAGGGTGCACCGATCTAGGGAGCTGATAACAATTCAAATATCGAACAATTTGTCGATAAATACATAACATGCAATACATATCATTTGAAACTAGACCTTGCAAAATTCCATAGACATTACCATACAAGAAGTTGTAGAAAACTAAAAAGCTTGCATTGTAGATACAACTTTCCCATTCCACCAATGAGAGCTACAATAATCATTGAACCAGTTAGTTTAAGGGAAATGTTGTTGTTGAGAAATCTGAATCCTTGTTTGCATTTCTAGAACAAGGAGGCTTTGACGAAATGATGACCTTTGATGCCTTCTTGACATAGGTAAATCTATCAGAAGATGAGTACATCTAGGCCATACAAATAATGCTTAGGAAACCAACACTTTTCCTTAAACGAAAACTCTCCCATATTTGGAACAACACTTTCTCCAAGGACATGCTAGTTATGTGGAAAGAAAATATAGATGCACAATACGTGCTGAATGTATATGTTGCAACATCCTATTGCACCTCGTATATGATGAAGATTGACAAATCTATGACATCTGCATTCATAAAAATATGCAAAGAACATGAAAGAAATCATATTGATGCCATACAAATGATACACACCCTTCGAAACACATTGCTTAATATTCAACAAATGTTTGCTCAACAAGCAGTTCACATTGCCCTTTCTTTGCCCCTCACTTGTAGTTCAATAAAATGTGTCTTCATAACACATCTCCACTTGAAAAACGCACATTTATGCTCAAACCATCGATTTTTCTGCAACAAGAACCTGACAATTTAGAGGATGTCATATGTCTCTCTATTAATGATTATTACATCCAGTGTCCATTTCCTATTAGGCATATCTTGTTAGCAGAATTCGTATCGCATTACAAAAACAATGGTACACCCATATCAAAAGAAAAAAACCATCTGTTATACGGTTTCTCAAATACAATAAACATCGGGACTATGAAAATTATTGTAGATAAAAACTGTTGTTGTACGTTCCGTTCCATGAAAACAAAGAGACATTAATACATAACTTCTCTATATGGGAGGCTGCATATGTTGCCTTTGAGACTATAGCGCATATCAATGAAGCTAGATTTACGTACAATGTTAATCCAACATGGGGCGATCTAGAAGTTGCACTTAATGACCTAGAAAACCTTGGTGATCATGATGAGACATTCAGAACCCAAAAACAACCAAAACTCGTTCTAAGTCCTATGACATACAAGCGGATTTTCCTCATCCTCTAGCGGCTGAAAGTGAAAAACGTATCAACCTTGGTTTTCAAGTTACAAAACATCCTTTCCTGATTGAAAATAATGAATACCACAGAATAATACCTCTATTGAATTATGAACAATAAACAATTGTAAAGGACATTGCCCTTAAAAACCGATTGAACATGAACAATCATGTGCACGTGTTCCTTACAGTTGGAGTAGTAACATGCAAGACATTCACAGCTAAAGCATTGTTCCAAATGCTTATACAAATCTATGTTTCAAAAAATTGCTTTGATCCTATGAAATCAAAGGGCCTAATATTTGCATACATATGAAAATCTGCATACAATGCTAGTGGAACAACAATCCACTCTGCATTTTTAATGCCTTTTAACAAGTCATAGTTTCTTCCACTTGGCAAGGAAATGTTGGATACATTATCTAAGCTTTATGAGGAACTCCAACTTGTCTTTATAAATGAAGCATCTTTGATTGGCAGTCGGTTCTTGTATTCCATTGACAGCCGTTTAAGAAGCATAAAACATGTGCAGACCAAATACTTTGGAAACATTGACATGATCTTCTGTGGTGATCTTTACTAGGCACAACCCATCCAAGATTATTTGATATTTGAACAACCTATCATTAACATGGAAACAATGACCCATGAATTTTGGAGAGACAATAGTAAATGCTTTGATTTGCATACTACAATGCGCTAGACAGATGAAACATTCATTACAATTATGAATAGAATGTGCACAAACAACCAAACATATGATGACTTGACCTATATCAATTTGAGGTGCTTATGGCCTGCACCAATAGATCTAATGTTCCCTTACCTGTTCTATAGAAATAAGGATGTTGTAAATCATAATAACCACAGTCTTTCGCTCATGACTGGCGATGGTATCATCATCAATTCAATTGACTTGGAAGAAGACAACCATGGAAATGTCCCACATCATAAACATTCAATCACTTTACCTTTGCACCTTGGACTGATTTTAGAAATTCTAGTTGAAATATATGGCTGTAACTATTATTCACGGGATGGCTTGGTGAATGGTGCATATGGAATATTGAAAGGCTATACGAAGACATAAAAAGTATATGTCCTTTGGATTAAGTTCCATGAACCACATATAGGCAAGCGACAAGCAAACAAGTTGTCTTATCTATATAATTCAAACACTGCAAGTGATTGGACTCCTATTTTGTGAATATCAAAGCCAGTATCTACATCAACAAAGATAGGTCGACTAAAGATTCACAAACAGTTTCCAATTAAACTTGCATGTGCACACATAGTCCATAGATCACAAAGACTAACACTTGATAATGTTTCATTTCAGCCTGCTAGAATTTAGATACATGGACTTGTATACACAACACTGTCTCATGTCAGAAGCATAGACACCTTGTATTTACTAAGTCCTCTGAAAAAATATAAATTCAAAGTGAAACAAAAGGTTGATATTGAGATGGAACGACTCAGGACCATCTCAAAATTGCAAATGCATTATGATTACCAATCCATACAAAAAAATTCATTTGTATCAATTCTCTCACTTAACACATGCAACTTAAATGAACACATGAATGATATACTGAATGACTATGATTTAATGCAATCCGATATTCTATGTTTGCAAAAAACACACATGGAATTATACATGCAAAAAAAACAATTCCCAAATCACAATTGCATATCAAGTTACATTACACATGGGCTAATGATACTGGTGAAAAAACATGTACCAATTTTGGACCACATACATATCGAAAAAAAGAATGTTGAACTGGTGCTTGCCAAAATTTTTTCCCATGGAACAAAAGTTGCAATACTAAATCTATACATTTCTCCCCATGCAACATTCTCCAACATAGTAAATGTTATTTCCAATGCATTGGACCATTTCCATCTGAACGGATCCATTGTACTTGTAGGAGACTTCAATATCGACATGCTACAAAATACTCGCAGAACGAA
>JASDQU010372709.1:129921-143819 GCA_032191745.1 Picea mariana
TTATTTGGTCTTGTATGTGGATGACATGTTGTTGATAGGAAACAACGAGGAGATTATCCAGGATGTGAAAACTCAGTTGTCCTCTAAATTTGATATGAAGGATCTCAATGCTTCAAATTTCATTTTGGGTATGGAAATTAAAAGACATTGGAAAAAGAGGAAACTCTAGTTAATTTAGAGAAAATATGTTGAGACAATATTGTAGAGTTTTAATGTGAAGGAATGTAAACCAGTCAAGGTCCCTATTCTTGTTGTTGTAAAGTTATCCATGGATCAGTGTCCCCAGACATTGGAAGAGGAGGAGGACATGTCTCATGTTCCATATGCAAGTGTGGTTGGAATTTTGATGTATGCAATGGTATGTACTAGACCGTACATTGCACATGCAACAAGGGTTTAGAAAAGCTATATGTCAAAACCATAGAAAGAGCATTGAGCAACAATAAAAATGGTTTTCAGGTATTTGCATGGAACGTTTAGCTATGGATTGTTCTACCAAGGAAGACCAATATTGGATAGAGTGTTGGACATACATGTCTTTGGGGATGCATATTGGGATTGAGATCTAGATCGTAGGAGATCTTCAAGCAGGTATGTGTTTAACCTGTTTGGAGGAGAAATTAATTGGATGAGAAAAAGACAGGTTGTAGTGGCACTTTCAACTACATAAGATGAATACATGTAAGCCACTCATGCAAGAAAGGAATCAATATGGTTAAAAATATTTTGTTCAAGTATTGGGTTGGTACAACAACCTGTAAGGATAGATTATGATAGTCAGACTGCAATTTTTCTGGTGAAGAACCTGGCTTATCATTCAAAGACAAAGCATATCTATAATCAATATCACTTTGTGAGAGACATGGTTTAAGAAAAGAAAGTGTTGTTGATCAAGGTGGAAACTTTGAAGAATGTTGTAGATTCATTAACAAAAAATTTTAGCACTGAGAAGTTCTCTTGGTGTAGAGGATCCATGGGAATTGTTTCCCTATATTGTTGACTATGTAACCCTGTAACCCCTTGTAAGCAAATAAAACAACAAGTGGTAGAATGTTGGCTATGTGTTATATTCTTTGTATGACTAGATTTAGTGTCTGCTACGTTGTGTCAGGTGTGCATGGGGGTTTCAGGGGTGGCGGGGTGGGGGGACTAGGCCCCCCCTTGGGGTGCCCTTGATTTTTGCCTCGTTTTTTTATGTCTCCTCGATTTTCATGTCCATTGTTGGGTGGTTTTTTGGAACATGGTTATTTTCAATGGTTTTCTATTTTCGGTGAAGGAATTAAGGTTGTTGACTAATACAGGTCATTGGGTTAAGGATTTGGATTTTGTTGGATCCTATATGTATAATTTATTCTAAACAATGTATCACTATGAATGAATATAGAATATTTTGGTTTTCTCGGTTTGGGTTTCTAGGGGAAATTTTTTTGTGTAATGTCTGTATTTTCCATTGAATATTTTTTTTCTTTTACTGAAAAATTTGTTTGCAGTAAATATTGTACAAGGTTAAAATCTACAGGATGAGAGGAAATGACTTGAAAAGGAATGCCTAAATGAGTGACAATTGCTCATATCATCTTCTATCAAGATGTTACCTAGACACTAAGTTATTCATTATTGCTTCAAAGTATTTTCATGAATGCATCTACTTCCTTTTTTCATTCAATAATTTCTAGGTGTCTCTTGGTAAAGTCCATTGCACACTTAGCCCACACACCATTATGATTTTTTAATTGAATAAAGAAATCATCCTTTCTCTTATTTCATATACCCATCCAATTTACTATGCTAAAATAGGATTCTATTGTATCTTGGCTGAACCTATTCAAACACCTCCAAAAATCCTTGAGCAACATCATCTCAATTGAAAAAATTATAACTAGATACAAAACTAAACCTAGAACTAGAGACAGACCCAAGTATTGTACCACAGTTAAAACTAGAACCATAAATACTAGAATTATGTATAAATCACTTCCCAAATTTCAACTGAAGAATACCAAAACCTTTCGGTGGACCTTAAACTAGCACAAACCCATGTTAAATTCTCTCCATCCATACAAGAATCCCATGTTTTGTATCAAAATCTAGAAAATTTAACCCAGATTTGGACAACACGTACCATGCTCCAAAACCCAGCCAAAGGCAATACCTTTCCAAACATTCGAGCTCACATGGAAAACCTCAGTTTGTAAAGATGCCCATAAATATTCCCAACACCAAGTGCCAATTAAACCCACATTCTTCCAACATTTTAGCCATCATACCCTTCGATAAATCCCACATTAGAGTATAAAGGGAGGATTAAAGGTATGAGCATTGGTTTTATAACTCGTCATCCCCCATGTTGAGGCATGTGTTAATCTAAGAGGTCATAACCATAAAGATTGTACATAACATAAGAGGTCATAACCATAAAGATTGTACATAACATGGTGATTTCATTCCATTTATGTTATCATACATTGCCTATAAATCCTTATTTGATAATATAAATATTCCTTCTACTTTGATCACCCCAAATATACATAGAAAACCTCTCATATTATCATGTGAAAGTATGTCTGCAACTTCATTTGATTATCCCCATATAATATATCTCATTGTATCATAAATTCTCATATTGCATATAAAAAATTATTTGATACTAGCAATATTCTTACTACTTTGATCATCCCAAAAATAGATAAAGAGATATCTTAGAAACTGTGTACAAACATCATTGGATTACCATATATAATATCTAAAACACTATTTCCTTTTAAATATTTGAATATTAAAGATATACTTAAAATAAAAATAAAAAAATTTGATAGAAAAAACGATTATTTGAATTAAATTTTCCAAATTTAAAAGAATATATCAAATATTTTTTAAAAAATCAATATTCATAAAATCTTTCTAATATAATTTTTTCAAATTTATTGAAATATGGATTATATAAAATATTTAAATATTAAAATATATATATATATATAATACACATTTATTTATTAACCGTATAACCAAATCATTCTTAACCATTCTTTCAAAAAAAATGTTTTTCATCATTTTATTTTTTATTTTGCTTATAATATTTTTGATAATTTTTTTAATTAATATATAATGCTTATAATATTGATAAGTAATTATAACCAGTGTTACCACAATTACTCTCATCCTCCTTTCACTCTACTCATTAAACATACCATCACTAGGCTAAGTACAATTAGAAGAGATATGATACACCTTTATTAATCATTTACCCAGACCCTTATTGAGTGATGTCATCATGTCCTTTTTCGTTATATATAACGATTATAATAATCAAAAATGTTACGACACTTACTCTCATGCTCTTTTCATTCCACTCATTAAATGTATCCTTACTAGGATAATTACACTTAGAAGAGGTATAATACACATTTATTTAACCATGTATCCTTCTTGATAGATGCCATTATGTTTTTGGTTTTTGTCATATAGGATGCTTATAATAATAGCAAGTGTTATCACACTTACTCCAATACTCCTGTCATTCCACTCATTGAACTTACCCTTATTGGTCTATATTATAAGGAGGCCGGGTTCTTTGTCAATAACAAAATAATTGAGTTTCAATTCGAGAGTGGGTGTTTTTAGTCAATAAGGAAATACTTGAGTTTGAATCCGAGAGTACGGACCATCATTAAAAGTCTTTATGTTTTAATAAATGATTTGTTTTTTATAAATTAATATTAATGATCCTATATAAAGATGTTAGTTGACCATATAATGATTAGGGTTATTATTATTGTTTTATTTTAATTTTTTTTGAAAGATATGTTTTTATGTCTGGATTAGCTTTAAAACATCATTCTTATTTAAATTATTTTTATTTAATTCGATTTTTATGTTTTTTCATATTTTTATTTTTATATAGTGATGAATTCTTATGATGATCTTTGTGTCTTCCATAAATACATGGTGACCAATATTCTGGGAGTGTTAAATCAAGGATAATTTTCTGATTCTATTATGCCTCCGGTTAGTGCAATAGTGCAATGTTCATTTAACCTTGTTAAGACTGATCTCGTAGTTTCATCGATGTATTTCTGATCTCGTAGTTTCATCGAGTATGGAATTGAATAAACACTTTTTTTTTTTTTTTTTCATCAATAATATATTTGGTATGATCTAATAAATTTCTTATTGTGTTAGGGGCCGAGAATGAGACCTTAATTTTTCCCTTTTTTAGAGTCCTCCCAATTTTGTTTCTTGTACCTTTTATGTAAGAGAGGCTTATAGATTTCCCTTCCTTGTTTTCATTGATTCTTCTAGTGCTAAGTCTCTTGATTAGGCTAACTATGTTTAGTCTATTATCTTGCATCTAGACACATCAGTTGTAAATTGAAGAGAAAAATACTTTTTTTGAAGTTTGGAAATATTGTAATCCTTTAAACTTCTTAATTTTTTTAATATAAATTATAAATAAAACTAACATAAATTCATCTTTACTCCAAATCTAATAAATATTCAGAGGAATTAAAAAGTCACTAAAATGCAAATCTCTCACTACTTAAAAATCCTATATATATATATATATATATATATATATATATATATATATATATATATATATATTCATTTTTCTTATCATAAAATGTATGATTTATATCATGAATTTCTTTGTCTCTCTCACACAATCTTGTATACATTCTTCTTATCATAAAATATAAACTTAATATTTTAGGTCGATAAAAAAAATGTCATTAATAATGCTCAATACACTTACTCTATATTCCTTTTTTATTAATATTTGATATAATTTACTTTTTATATAATTATTTTTATGTATATTCATCTTTGTAAATAAGTATTATTTATCTCACATTAAATATTTTATTATAATACTTTTAATTTTATATAATATATTGTATTGAGTTGAAATATAATCACATCAATATTATAAACATGAAACATATATTACTTCAATACTATATTGTACTAAATTATAATTTCTTCAATACTAAATTATAAAATAAATTTTAATAACAACAACAATCTTGTTACTTCCCATCAACTTACACTACACACCTTCACATAATAAAACACTACATACCCTTAAAAGCATAATGAATGTTTTTCTTGGCTTCCCACTACTATGATTTCTAAGTTTGTATAGAGGAGATAGATTAATAAACTAGTCAACATCGAAACTTAAATTCCAAATAACTTAAATGAATAATAAACATAATTTATACAAATTAATTTTCTTGGTTGGTTGGTTGGTTGAAAGACAAAACTACTTAATTACGTTTCATAATTTAAGTATAGAAATATAATAGTATATACTCCCGCACTTTATCTTCTCTATAAAAAAAATTATCACATGCCATGTTACTTTCACAAGTGTTCAACTACCGTTTAGTCAAAATTTTATACAATTAATTGACTTTGCTTATACATGCGTTTTGAAAAAATAAAAATTTATTCAATGAACTCATGTTTGCATTGACAATAAGAAAGTTATTCAATGAACTAAGATTGACATCTTAAGTGCATTAAAAATGATTATGTGTGATACCTTTATTAAATAAAAGAGTATAAAAATAAAACGATGATGACTAAGCTTATTATTTTTAAGATTAATAAAATATATTATATTAATAAATAAAAAATAAAATAAGTTTTAGTGGAAATTAAATTATGAAAATAATTATAATTTTTATAATAAAAAAATAATTAGATTATAAAATTAAGTTAAGATAAGATAAATTAAAAGAAAATTATGTTCATCTTGAACTTTAGCCAAAAATCCAACCATATTATATAAAGGTTTCTTAGTCAACTTGAAATGTTGTCCTCTCACTTCATTCATTTCAACATGTTTTTAGCCAAAAATCCAGTCATATTATAAAGGTTTCTTACCCAACTTGAGTTGTTCTCCCCTCAATTCATTCATCTCAACATGTTTTTAATTCATCTCAACATGTTTTTAGATTATTCTAATGACTAATGTCACCATGAATAATATAACTTTAAATATTTTTCAGACTGAAATTTAACATTTATATCTAAAAATTGAATGAAATTTCCATTTTTTAATATTTTTCAGACTGAAATTTAACATTTATATCTAAAAATTGAATGAAATTTCCATTTTTTTATCTGGATATTGCATTAACAAATTGTTATTTTAATATGCATTAATTCTAATTATATGATACTTGTAGATTATGATTAAATGTAGAAAATAATGCTTAATAAATCAATCATAAGCACAATCATAACACAAACATTTTATGTTACAAACCCATTTATGGAAATTCAACATGAAATGACCTTTGCTTGTCTCTTTATATATAAGGAAATTATTACAAATGAAAACTATACTTTGTTTAATAGAAATTTTGTGTATTTATACTTGTTAACTTTGTTTTGCATACTACAACCACGTTGTGAACTAATCTTTAATAAACAAAATCATATATTCCTCTTCATCCCCAAGCTTCACATTCGTTATCATTCTCTATTTGCTTTTGCAACATCAATGTTCAAATTTCCATGTCTCTAGAAGTTCAACCAATTTTCCAGCAAATCCTCTATTACCTTCCTCCATCAATTTCGTTTTACTTGGAAGGCCAAGAGACACTCCTCTACACTAAACAACTACTGCCTCCATATTCCTCGCAAATTCTAATTATTGTCAACTAAAGCCCCACCAACTTAATTGCTTCTTGTAATGAATTTTAGGTGGTAACACTATTACCTTCCTCCATCAATTTCGTTTTACTTGTAAGGCAAAGAGACACTCCTCTACACTAAACAACTACCGCCTCCATCTTCCTCGCAAATTCCAATTATTGTCAACTAAAGCCCCACCAACTTAATTGCTTCTTGTAATGAATTTTAGGTGGTAACATTTTTTTTCTTTAACTTGAGTTACTTTTTCCGGTGTGGATGCCACATGGCATCTTGCTAGTTGATGGATTGTGCCCTTATCGCCATGTTATCTGCTAGGTAGGTAGGTCGGTCTCAACCTTCTTTCTATATTTTATTCTTCACTATCTGTAGAGGAAAGGCTCCATTGTAATGTATAAGTTTGGTTCCTTTCTCCACATAATATTTCCCTAACCTTTTGCAAAGAACCTTTTGTAAAGTATGAAACGTGGTGGAAAGATCCACCTCCTTCACACACTACCCATTTCATTTCCAACATAGCATAGAGCCTTGTTTTGCATGCTTTTCACTATATGGATTTTCATTAGTCTTTTTTTTTTCCCCTTACTATGCAAAGTGCAAGGTGCAGAGAAAAGTCTTCACATCACTACATGCAAACACCTCTACATGTCCCTTGCCTTAGTTGATTTCAGTCTTATGTGGATGGTGGTGTGAGGCATCATCTCTGTCTCCTTTGTGTACATCCAGCTTTACATGCATAATAATTTTAAGGCATAAATACGATTTCAACTGAGATTTTTATAAGGTTGTAAAGTCACTAAGTCTTCAACTTGAATACTTAATTTTAAACATAAAAATCCATTAAAAAAAACTATTTTTATCATTAATTCTATATATATATATATAAAGAAGTTGACCAACTTTCACATAAAATTATTAGAAACAAATGTTATATGACAAATTAGTAACATTAACAAATTATTGAAGTAAGAAGTTTTTTATTATAAAAAGATTTCTTAAAGAAAAATATAGTGACAATCACATTAATGACCAACTTTCACATAAAATTATTAGAAACAAATGTTATATGACAAATTAGTAACATTAACAAATTATTGAAGTAAGAAGTTTTTTATTATAAAAAGATTTCTTAAAGAAAAATATAGTGACAATCACATTAATGATGTAAACTATTGATACTATTTTTATTGTATTTACTATATTATTATAATATTTTTATAATCTATTGATACTATTATTATTGTATTTAAGGTATTGTTATAATATTTTTTTTTTGTTTGTTAATTTGTGCGGGACCTGTTGGCTATGTGATTAATCTGTGGCTTGAGAAACAGTGATTCAGGGGCATCTAAGCGATCAAAATCACCCGAGGATCGCACCCGGCCCGAGCCACACCAACCCTTAACATGATTGGATTTTTTGTCCCCGCAAGTTTCAAACCGATGACTTTCACAACACGGAGTGGCTTAACAACATACTCCGTCACCGACTGTCCTACACCTCAGGGACAGATATTGTTATAATATTATTACAATGACAAAAATATTAAAATTATTAATATAATATGAATATATTGTTATAACAATATTATAATCCAAATAACAATAAAAATATTAATATTTTTATAATAATTAATATTGTTTATTAATAGATAGAGAACCTTAACCTAAATGAATTGAAATACTAATGCCATTGCTATTAATAATACATATTTTATGCCATAGAAAATCTTAGAGAATCTTAACTTAAATGAATTGTTACACTAATGCCATTGTTATTAACGATACATATTTTATGCCACAGTTGTCCATGGTACATATTTTATTAATTATTAATGATATATATAATAAAAAACGCATTCATAAGTTTAGTTGAAAAACCCACTAAAATACAAATAAAGAAAAGGGTTAACATTCAACTTACATATTAATAAAAGACGTATTTATAAGTTTTTAAATGTTTTGTGTGAAAAAACTACTAAAATATAAGCCAGTGTTGTATGGTGAGCTAGAAAGTTGAAGTAGATATGGTTTGCATGCCAAACATAGTAAAGTGAATATATAGTTTTATACATATGAAATATGTACTTTTATACATACAAAATATGTACTTGTATAAAGTATATATTTATATTTATACATGTAAAATTTATACTTTTATAAACTATGGGGATGAGATTTTATAGAGCATGCATAGAGCCATCATTGCATACTTAGCCAATTTTTGGATCACGGGTTCTTGGGGTGGCAGGTTCAAAGTTGAGCCTCTTATGTTCCATGGCCTACAAATAGCATCGATAGTTCCACGATATACAAAATGACAGGCGGAGTGGCGAACTATAGAAATTTATCAGAAATTAATTATGTTAGTTATAAAATAGAATAGTAATAAGGTCTGTTACATAGGTTTGTGGAGAAAAACACCAAAAAAATAGCATTTTCAAACTATTTTTTTTTAAAACTAAGGCTTTTGTTGGACAAAAAAGATATAGCATTGTTGAATTGGTTTTCTTTGCACACATTTTACAGAGCATGGACAGAGCGATCATTCCATACTTAGCCAGTTTTTGGATCACAAGTTCTCAGGGTGGCGGGTTCAAAGTTGGGCCTCTTATGTTTCGTGGCCTACAAATAGCACCGACAGTTCCACGATATACAAAATGATAGGGGGAGTGGCGGACTATAAAAATTTATCAGAAATTAATAATGTCAGTTATACAATAAAATAGTAATAAGGTCTGTTACATATGTTCGTGGAGAAAAACACCAAAAATTAGCATTGCCGAACTATTTTTCTTTAAAACTAAGGATTTTCTTAGCCAAAAGAGATATAGAATTTTCGAATTGGTTTTCTTTGCACACGTTTTACAGAGCATGGATGGACCGGTCATTCCATAATTAGCCAGTTTTTGGATCCTGGGTTCTCTGGCTGTTAGTTTCAAAAATGGGCCTCTATTGTTCTGTGCCCTATACATATTGACAAGAAGGCTTGAAAACTATACAAACTTATTATAAAATAAATAATGTCTGTTACATATCTCTAGAAATTACATCAATAGGTAAAACATCAACATCGTTGAAGACCAGAAAATTAGCATACAATAGGAATTTTGCACCCAACAATTCCGTCATATACATGAAACAGTAATTTACAGAATATTATAGCATTGTACGAAGATTTATAGTAATTTGTATAATGTTATAAAACTTCATACATTTTGTACTGAACAATTACAGAGTTGCGGGTTGGCAAAGTCCCCGGTTCACACTTTTCATGTCCAGTGTGTTAGGTGATATACATTTTGCACCAAAGACTTTCGTCATATACATTTTGCAGCGAACAATTCCATGATATACATGACACAGAGCAATTTATAGAATATTATAACGTTGTATTGATATTTAAAGTAATTTATATAATTCTATAACATGTCTTAGTTAATGAATAGTATAAGCAATTTTTAAATTTTATTCAATAATTTTTTTTATAAGTAAGATTGTATAAAAGTATGTCAAAATGAAGGAGTACAGAGAATTTCCATGGTTTCAAGCTATGAATACTGAGCTACCCTGAGGGAAAACTAGCTCAGCCAACCAAATCACTTCATAACTTAAGTGTAGATTGTCACTGATGCAAAAAGAGTTCAAAATTCTGGCCTGTAAGGGTGGTCACTAGAACTGTGGAAAGTGTAGATAGCCTAATTATAATAACCATGGAAAAATGCATGAAAGGTCAGCATGCACATGACAAAACAACAAAGATCACTAGCATTGGTTGTAGTGCGGTGACACGGCCATGCAAAAAATGTGAAATGTCATGTCCCTGGGAGGAGGTGGCTCCTCCTGAACTAGTGTGTGTTCCACTTGCATACTCTTCTCCGTCTCTAATGGCAGGTGCTCTTCCTTTTGGATGTCCTCTGGGCATGATGGAAGCCTCTGGTCCTCGCAGTCTACGTCTATGTGGATCAAATTCTTTAGTGGCAACACTGGTGCCGAGGTTGTTGTTGCTTGGGTTGTTATTGATTGGGTTGCCTCTAGTGCGAGGAGATGAGCACCTTGTAATGCGGAGAGAAACTGCAAGATTCGAGAGGCTATATCGTCCAGGGTCTGTTGGCAGAACCAGAGGTTGTCCATGTCCCGACGCAGGTCGAATACCAGGCTCTACACCAGTGCAAGGCTTGTCTTCCACTCACATTCTGGGTCAACGTTGGAACTCGCTCGAGATTGGGGTTGTCGTAGCGAATTTTGACTGGATTCTAGACCATCCATTTGTAATTGGGTGTCGTGAAGTTGGTCCTGAAGTGATTGGGTGGTTGAAGAGTTGGGAGGGGCCAAAGGGACTGGGTGTGAAACATATGCCAAATTGGGTAAAGGTCCTAGGTTATTGTTCAGTGAGGCCCCTGAGCAGTCCAACTCCTCCATTCTGTTGGCAAAGGACACAGGAAGGGGCGGGAGAGATGCGGGAATTTGTTTCAACTATGTCTGGGAGGAGGATGAGGTGGCTGGAGAGAAGGAGGATAACAGGGAGGGATCAAGCAGTGGATGCAAGACCGAACTGGGGTCTGTTTGGCTAGTAGGTTGGTTGGCCTTTGGACTTCCTTCGTAGCTGGAGCATCTCTGGGACACTGGGAGAGAGAAAAAGTGGCAGCAACAGAGCAGGGCGGGACAAATGTAGAGTAGGTAAAGGTTGGGCAGGAAATCGAGATCTAAGAAGAAAAAACAAGAAAGAATGAGCCATCTGGACCCGCTGGAGAAATTGAAATAGGCCGGGAAACTAGTGAGGTTCCATAAATGGCCACACGCGTAGAGTAAAGGCGTGGCGAGGGTGTTGGTTGGTCGAAAGGATGCGAAGGCAGAGAAGGGTGCACTGAGAGTAATGACATGATGCTTTGAGTGAGATGAACTTGAAGTGATTAGGAAGTTGGGAGTGAGTGGCATGCGGTCATCACATCATCGGTGCCATGAAGTATCACTCCTAGTTGCTCCGCTCAACACGTGTGCTCTACTAGCACCCCATCCGCGGGAAAGGGAATAAATACGAAGGAGTACAAACACGTGGGCAGGAAGCTGAAGTACATGGGTATGTGGGCAAAAAACCAGGGAAAATAGTGGTAATGTGGGTTACATAGGTTTCTTGACAAAAAAACCAAAAAAAATTAGCATTCCTGCACACAATAGAAATCGAAATTTATGAAATGAAACATTCCTAAATAGCATAATTTATACATAAAAAATATGTAATTTTACAAGGCGGAGTCCTGATTCAATAGTTAGTGATCTTTTGGATGGCGGCTTCTCGGGATGTTTCTATTTTTTCATGCCTACAAAAAGCAGGGATAGTTCCATGATTTACAAATTGACAATCGAAATTGCGGACTATTAGAATCTTAAGGGCATGGTGTCCAAAAAATTTAGCATTTCTGAAGTAATATTCTTTAGATATGCTTTGCGTATGGTTGTGGAGAAAATACATAGAAATAGTAGTAACGCGTTGGTGCACTGAAATTCAGGCTTTATTGTTCTGTGGCCTACAAATTGCACCCAGAGTTCTGCGACATATAATTTGACAATTGGAGTTGTGGACTATTTGATATTTAAGGGCGTACGTATGTTACAAAGAAGAGTTGCTAGATACCAAATATGTAATTTGATTAAGTATATATATAGACCATTGTGGTTGTCAGGTTGGCACACTGAAAATTGTGCTCCCATAGGTTCATGGACAAAAGCATAAAAAGAATATCAATATAGAATTAGTTTTCTTTAAAACAAAGGCACGGGAGCTTCATTCCAAGTTGTCGAGGTGGTGGGATGAAAATTGGGCTACTATTGTTCTGTCGCCTACAAATAGCACCAAGAGTTCTACGAAATACAAATTCATTAGTGGTTTTGTGGACTATTTGAATTTTTGGATCGTGGGTTCTCAGGCTGTCGGGCTGAAAATTGGTTTTTTGTTGTTATGTACCCTACAAATAGCACTAAGAGTTCCGCAATATACAAATTGACAAGCGGTCTTGCAGACTATTTGAAAATTTAGATCGCGGGTTCTTGGGCTAGGAGGCTGAAAATTGGCCTTCTGTTGTTTCGTGGCCTACAAAAATCAAATATGTAATTTGATGAAGTAGATATATAGAGCATGCATGGAAGGTTCATTGCGGGTTGTCGGGATTGCAGGCTAAAAATTGGGCTTCTGTTGTTCCGTTCCCTACAAGTACCACCAAGAGTTTTGCGATATACAAATTGACATGCTACTTTGAGGACTAGAATTTTTGAATGGCGGGTTCTCGGTCTGTCGGGATGAAAATTAGGCTTTTGTTATTGTGTGGCCTACAAATAGTCTATAGAGTTCCACAATATACAAATTGACAAACAAACTTGTGGACTATTTGAAATTAAAGGCGCTCATGTCGAACAAGTTTAGCATTCCCGAATTAGTTTTCCTTTTTACATATGTTGCTGGAGTAAAAAACAAAAAAAATAGTACTTATGTCTGTTACATAGGCTGGTGGAGAAAAGTATGAAACAAATATTATTCCTGAATTAGTTCTCTTTAAAAAAACGACTTCTCAACTTAGGCATTTTTCGGATCGCGGGTGGTCGGGATGGGGACCTAAAAAACGCGCTTTTGTTATTCTTTGTCCTACAAATAGCACTAGCAGTTCCGCGATATACAAATTGAGAATCAGACTTGCAGAGTATTTGAATTTTAAGGATCTTGCGTTCCAAAAATTCAACATTCACGAATTAGTTTTCTTTACATAGGTTTTACATATGCTGGTGGAAAATAGGGAAAAAAGTATAGTACCAGTGTCTGTTACATAGGGTGGTGGGTAGAAGGACAAAATAAATATCATTCTCGAATTATTTTTCTTTAAAACATGGGCTCCTCGACACAAGAAATTGAAATTTATGAAACTATAGGTTCCTGCAGAGCATAGACTAGACATAGCAAATACGTAATTTTTTAAAGTGGACATTTACTTTTATAAATACGAAATATGTACTTTCATAAAGTATGGGGATGAGATTTTATAGAACAACAATGAAGCCCTCATTCCATGTCCTACAAAGAGCAGGTAGAGATACGCGGTGTACAAATTGAGAAGCGGGCTTGCAGACTATTTTAATTTTAAGGGCCTTTGTGACAAACATTGTGCAGGACATGTTGCAAAGATGCAATAAATGACATTATCTTTACGTTTGAGTAGAAAGAAAGTAATGAACACAATTTTACGA